>LUCH01018636.1:0-12856 GCA_013368495.1 Paragonimus heterotremus | reverse complement strand
ACTGGGCCATCAACAACTGTATTATCTTTGAGAGTTATAACATTTATAGGAGAGTCCGTCATGCAATTTCTCCGACGCCAACAACGAGACAACACGCTATTTAACATTTTTATAATATCCCGCAGTTGAAGGACTCGCGTGAGCAACGGTAATTTACTACATAGGGAACGGAAGCTTCGCGTGCTAGGATGGATAGCAAGGAAGCTATTCACAAGACTGGTGAGTCGGGAGCTGCATTCGCAATCACTCAATCGAACACATGCAGAAGCGAGAGCATGAAACGGTGATGTGATATAGGGTGCAAGTCAACAAAAACAAGCGTCCAGAAACGTTTACTGTTCCCACCCATCGATGCTTCCTGTGTTTGATCCAAGTACGTCGCTACCGGGAAACCTGGAACGGGGGAGAAAAAGCACAAGTTGTTAGGTGCGCAATTTGGGTGATGTCGTTATTGTTGCATATTCAGCTATCAGACTTCCGTTTTTTACTATCACCGTTGTTAACCTTTTCGGAAAATTGAAACAAGCCATGTTGGTAGTTTAGATACTGTTGGTGCTACCAGATATGAGTAACAAAGCAAGAAAATGTGAGACCATGAATCTTCCTCCAACAGTCCAACAGACTTAAACCACAAGGCAAATTTGTGATCACGGCTACTGTAATTTGCAAATTAGGCAAAATCACTTGTTTTTGTTTATAAGCAGGTATTCCCGCACCAGTTGCCTTGACAGCAGAAGCTCTAAAATCAGCGTTATCCCTCATCTACGGGGTTATTCAGCCGAACCGGCAAATTATGCACCCACTGATAATGAACCCGGTGATACCGCCAAGTTAACTAAAAACTATGGATTCTTTACTTTGACCTCGAGCAGCAACTTAGCCGACTATTCATCCTGGCTGCTACTAAGACGCCCACCGTATAAACAGACCCGCGTAATTGATATGAGCTCTTGGCTGACGTCAGTGGACTTCGTGCCGTTGATAGCGTAACTATCCCCCCTGTGCATAGCGCGAGCGCCGGCACAAACTGGTTAAGCATACGCCAAACAACTCCAACGGGCCCAAGCGATCTTCACCTACTTGAGTTTCAACATGCTTCCATTGGACACCATCCGGCCCCTGAACATCGACTAGTCATCTCCACTGTACGCGACACCGAAATGTCCACCGCTAAGTCGAGATCATGTGGCACTCGGCACACCTTCATTGAAGCAACCATTCGCGATCGCCCTCTAATGGCCCGTATCCATGGTTTTGATTTGGGCCTTTCTTTTGAGAAATTCGGATCAAAAGTCGATCTTTCCCTAGAGTTCCACCTCTTTGCAGTTACACCAAAAGTTATCTCGAAATTGGCGACAACCAAACCATTTGGATTGTAAAAACTGTTCCATGCGTTTCACTGACGAAGTTTTATGTCAGTGAGGCTTTGCCTGTGCGTGGTGATTATAACTCGTAAATGAACACTGCGATGCTGTTGTTTACCTGCGTAAAACAATAAGTTGAACGTAAGATCGATTACATTACAGTTTCGTTGGCTCACTTGCAACGTTTCCGCAGTTGCGTAGGGGCTAGCTCCGGGTTTGAGTTGAATAAACTCCCGAGTATTATTGCGTATTTCTAACTACCATAGCATATCTGGATGGATGATGTTTTGATTGCCAGCGGATTAATGGGGCCCGCCGGGTACTCGTCTGAGAAGAATGGTAACGAATGCAAAACAACAATATTGACAAGTTCATTCAACGTGATAAAATAGTCCTCAATGTCTCGACAATCGAAACCCCAGATTGGGTGAATACTTCGCGGGATATGCAAAATTCTGTCGACCTTGAACGATTGGCAAAAGTCTCTCTAGATGTCCGGCTCGGGTTAAACACAGAGCACACATCTGAACTGCTGATAGACCTGGAATACCTTTCAGTGCTTCAGAAACCACCCCGGTAAAATGCCAGGGATGTTCTCCTTAAACATCACAACGGCACAAGGATAACAGACGTAGCCCACTCAAAGGGCAAGTGAGAAGTGCGTTGTACCAAAGAACGTATATTCCTCTTTGACGTTATGGGGGTAACATGTGTAACATCTGTTTTTCATTCCAGTCAATGATTCCATGTTACAGTGTTGTTGCTGTAGTTCATTTGACTGGCGGACACCTCTCCAATTTAACTGAGGAAAGTCGATGGTTGTCGCCAGTCCCCGCTAAAGTCGAAACCGCGTTTCCTAAATGTGATAGACCCGTTGTTCGTATGCCAGTTCATGTTTTTTATTCTGGTCTGGGCGGAACAAAAATGCTGAGGATGTTTTTCAAGGTATAGTCGTTCCTTTTGAGTGTATAGGTGCAGTCAATATTCGCAGACAAGTTGCTGCATTACGACGGATATATGAGTTACAATCAAGTTATCCAGATTTTTTGTAGCAGTGGCCAATTCCAGATAAGGAGGCAGTGCAGAATATCTCTGGAAAACTTATGGTTAGAAGAACGATAGACTGCAGTAGCGAATGGTATGACCCATTCTTTTCCGAGTTTGAAGGATTCGCTGGAAACCGGATGCCATTTGTCAGGAAGAGTTTGGTAGTAGGTTGTAATATCCCAACCGACCGCAGTTTCCCTACAGCACGTGAGACAAGTGGTACTAACCAAGCAACGTTCACATTCACGTCCAATAATTGAGTCAGACGCACGCAACTTCTATGGCACCCTCCAGCGTTCCCTCTAGTGAGCGCAGGAGGTCCAACCTTGAATGTTGCTTGATTGACCGGAAGATGTAGGGGATGGAGATAATTGAGCATCCCAAGAAAACTACTCGCGTTAGACGAGGCACTGTAGGTTCGCTCAAACAGTTCAAAACAAAAGTTTGGAAAAGTTTTGGAAGGCAGCGTACCTTGAAACCTGTGGACCGCATTGTTTTTCAGATATGTTTCCAGAGTGGGGACGCCGTGGATTCGGATGAAAACAACATGTACTAATAATAATGATAATGATAATAATAACATAGTTCTCAACGCATTTGTGAGGAGCACGCTCGGGGGTGCGCGATGATGACAGATAATTACTTGCGGTACAACGCAACAAATGGATATAAAATAAGGCAAACATGAAACCTGGTGACAACTGAAGACGTAATCAAAGGGAAAATAGTGACAGTTTACAACGTTCGATTTACACATAAGTAAATAAGATAGTTCGTCTGTTCCACAGGTTTAGTCCAAAGAACGGGATGTTACACTAATTTATCTTTTACAAGGTCAAGTGAAGACGATGTTTCAAATATTTCAAGGCCACGTTAAGAAATACGTACAAATGTATCCTCGAAGGATTTCGCCGTTATCTGACGAAACTTCGAGCGGGAAAATGTTGAAATAATTCAGTTTGGACGAGGGAGGACGGGAAATTCTAAAATCCAGCAAATAATTGAGCAGACTTCAGCGCGGGGCCGTCGTGACCGCTGGAAAGCGTTGACAAGTTA
The DNA here is from genome assembly GCA_013368495.1 of Paragonimus heterotremus. Lineage (NCBI taxonomy): Eukaryota > Metazoa > Platyhelminthes > Trematoda > Plagiorchiida > Troglotrematidae > Paragonimus > Paragonimus heterotremus. Next base: position 9,389 of record LUCH01018636.1, on the reverse strand, counting down.
AAATTCTCACTAATCGCTCGGCCAACATGAAGTTTTGGGTTCCCATTCATCACGAAAACTTTCTTTGCATTATGGATGCCCGTGGGAATGAGAAAAGGAGCGCAATGTCATGTGTTAAATGGGAAAATGCGGAATAATCAAATGTAGTATGATTAATGTAAACGTTATATTTTTTGACGAAAACTTCGCGGGCTATTAATATTTTTGTGTTTTTCCAATAAAGTATATGACGTTGGCAAATAATTGCTATGGTATTCTGCGATAATTGGGTAACTATAAGCTATTTCCAGACTGGTTATCACATGACGATCGGAACTCCGTCCGAAATTTTGACGTCAGTTTGTTTTATGGAGTTAATGATTAAGCAAGGATCTATATTCCATAGGACATAACGATTACTAGGTGGTTAACGAGGAGGGTTACGAGGCAGGAAAGAAAACGCGATATGAATCGAGATTTCACTGGGTTTATTGTGTATTTTTGACGTCAGTTTGTTTTATTGGGACAATGTTTAAAGTAGAATAAATAAAAATTTCATAGTACGCAACAGTTTCTAATGGTCAATGGAGAAGGTTTGAGGCAGGGGAGACAAACGCACGACGTGAATTGACGTTATAGTGATGTTATATAATGTGAACAAGGAGGATTATTTTTTGAACGGTTTTTTGTGGAGAGTTGTTGTACGTTGGTCAAATAAACACTCAATACTGGCTATCATTAGTCATAGCCTGAATGATTACCGAGGTGAACAGGTTATTACGTGGGCATATATATATATGTGGAAAAGTGTATATTTGACATATAGTCCATTTTTGTTGTTTTGGTTTAAGTACAACTCTGCATACGTAAAGCACCTGAATAAAATGATATGGTTTTGTGAGGGTGTAATGAACCAAATACTAGATGGGTTGTGAGTAATCGACGAATAAGCAGTAAACAGTTGCAGAGAAGCTGTTTTAAATGGGACTATGTTAGTAAAGATGGGTACATACGTTTATCCTGCCGACGGCTAAACATTATCAGGACCACATTCAAAAAGGTCATCAGAAGATATACAAAGTTTAAAGATTGACATTATGTTTGATGAGGTCAGGAAGCTGTCCAGGCTCTTTTTAAAGTGCTGAATGCTGTTACTGGCTCTGATTTCATTCGGAAGTCTATTCCAAATGTAAGAATATTTCACAATAAAGAATTTGGCTCGAATCATTTTGCGTGTTAACAGGGTTGGCACAGTGGAACCCTTATTTCTGAGACCATATCTGGAGCTGTGTTGGAAATGAACTGCGAACGCTGTGGTGATGGCGTCCGAGTGTGTCAGTTTATACATAAGTGTAAGATTCAACTTTAGTCTTCGTAACCAAAATGGATCGATGCCAAGTTTTTGACAACGTTCATTATAGGTGAGTGAAGATGTATATCCCATGAAACTTTTGGTGAATGAGCGTTGGAGATTTTCAAAACAAGCCTATCGGATTTGCGTAGGTGGCAATAAATGAAGGTGCAATACTCAAGTTGAGGTCAAACACATTTTGTAAACAGCCCACCTCGCATCTGGCAGACCGAACGTCTTTTTGATACAGCCTATTGTTCTTTTAGTTTTTGCTACCTGAAAGCGTACTTGTTCAGAGAAATTGAAGGAGCTTGAATACCATATTCCCAGATCTCGAACGGATGTAGCGGTGTCAATATGATGACCGTCTAGTGAGACCGACCCATTAGGTATTTGGCAACCATATGTGATAATGTACGATTTGTTTGCTGAGAACGTCATGAGCCATGAATCATGTCGTATATTTTGTAGACATGAGGCGAGGTTGTTGGGCTGGCGGATTGTGTACACGATCTTGATATCGTCAGCAAATAGAAAAGGTTTGCCATGCTCAATAACATCGCATACGTCATTTATATACATGAGGAAGAAGAGTGGTCCCAGAGCGCTTCTCTGAATCACCCTAAAAGTCACTGGTTTTGGGGTTGAGTAGTGCTCTCCCATTTTGACAGTTTGGGTACTGTGCAATCAGTGTCCCTGATTGGTACCAATCACAGAAGATATCAATCGGTTCATGTCTACGTGGACCATTCGAGGTGACCACTAAGAAGGAGGGAGGATCGTCTTTAAGACAACGAGGAAAGGTAAACAGCGGTTTTCGGTATAATGTGAAAAAACACAGGGCCTCATTCAGGGTCACTTTCAGAATGGTTTCATTAGCTACGCTGATTTATTTGCGAACGGCCTTGAAGTAGCTACTGCCATGCTAACACAATTAGGGGCGAATTACGTTGAATCCGTAAATCAGTCTAATGGACCATTCCGGAGATGAGTTAGGAATTTCTTAGCGTTTTGGGACACAATCCTTAAGGCAAACCTAACGAGTGAAACGCATTACTTTTCTGATTGGTCCATTTCGGGTATCCTGTTTTCCTCCCAAATAAGCCCTAAAACACCATTGGCGTGGCTCACTGGATATTCTTCCAGTGGTTCCTCCATAGGCTTACAAGACATGCATAAACAAAATATACACTTAGGTATATATGAACATACAGCGTGCATAGACACATAGACATATTCCACAAGATCCCGAAGTGAACCAAGATAATAAAGAAAGGCAGATCTATGTATTAAAATGTGTATACATATATATATACATATGCATATATGTTCGACTACTTCCATTATATGTATGTGTATCCATTTATATCACCGTATATAAGTATAATTATATGGTTGGCGGCATGCGGAACGGGTCAGCCTGTATTAATGCTCGGAGCCAGTGGTGGCCTGCACTTTAACCATCCCCCCAAGTGGCCTGAGCTGCATCACTTGTGGCCCCACCCGCACACTACGTAACCAGTGTAAACCCGGAGGAAAAAGGCAAGTAAGTGTGCGGGTGATACCTTTGTGTCCAGCCGACTAATGCTGGTTGGCCAATTGATTTTTGAGCATAAAAAGGAAATCCCTCATCTGTCGGAAAATAAACCGACAGAGAGATTGCAAAGACAAGATCTATACTAAGAAGGAAGATATGTAAAATGTAATACAAGAAGCATTCCAGTATACTCGTGCATTCTGGTGCATTCTACACAGGATGAGAAAGGAGAAAGAAATTCGGAGTGGATTACGGAAAACTCAGGCGAACTAATCATCATACAATACACTAATAAAGTTCGAGAGAAGAATGGATAGAAGGCTGCAGGCACCCAATTTCCAGAAAAGAGGAGATAACAAATTGCAAAACGACCATGGTCTTGTTCGATGCAACCAATAACAGAAATTGAAAGGATATACTGATATGACCTATCTGAGCCTGACGTATCCGTCTTTTTTTGTTGAAGGTGCACCGTGAGTACGTTGGTGACCTACCAATCCCAGACAGCCAGCGCATTCGCAGCCGCACACATCACAACGCTACATGTTCATGCCACCACGGCCTATGGCACCGATGGTTCCCTTGCGTACCACGCAATACCTGTTTGCTAAACTCGCGGACGCCTGTCCGGATTGTCTTCCTTCAGATTATCCGATGAAGCTCTGACCCTTCCCAATATCTGCAATCAGTGTTACAGCGTGAACCACGTACCTGCACGAATTCTGGTATCTCAGCTTTGGACCACCAGGATCTCGCTCAACTGATCTCAGTTGTTCGTACGACAGCTGCTTCGGAATACGGTCATCGCTCATCCGACGTACATGACCCGGCCAACGAAGCTGATTCAACATCAGCAAGGCTTTAATCCCGTTCATGCCCATTCGCCGCAGTACCTTGGAGTTTGAAGCATGTCCAACCACCGAATACCCATGAAGCACTTCAGACATTGCGAGTGGAAGCGGCCCGAATAACGCACGTTCCGCTAATACAATGTCCACGTTTCACTGCAGTACAACAGTGTAGACAGTACCATTGGGCGGCAGACAAGCAGCTTAGTGCTCGGCTCCATGCTGTGGCTCTTCCAAACACGTCTTTCAAGGCGTCCGAAAGTAACACAGGTCTTCGCCACATGAGCTCTTGACTCGCGATCAGCGGACAGATCGGCGGACAAATTGCTACTCAAGTAACAAAAATCCACGTAGTTACCGACAACGCATCCACTGACGTAACTTTGAGGTGAGAATGCACAGACAGCGCCTCCATCCGGAGAAGGCTAGGAGAAAGAAAATGTCTTGTCTGTGTTGATGTATAATCCAAACTTGGATGCCACAAACGCAAAAGTCGCCACCAGAAGTTGCAATTCCTCTTCACTGTATGTCCAAAGTGCTTCGTCTTCCGCGAGCAGAAGCATGGGCATCGATGAGATGTGTAATCGGGATGGGGCGCCGAAACGTCGACTATTCATTGGGCGCCCATCCGTCGGGTACTCTATCCATGCGCCGTCCTCCTTGAAATCCTGAAAACCAAATGTTAGCAAAGCAGCCAAATATGAACCAAATATAAACTAAATGTAAACTAAATAAATGACAATGCCAAAATCATCAGAGGTAGATCCACAAGATTGCACCTTTGCCCTCATGCCCAAATGCAACAATCTAACCAAATTGACGTACTTACCCGGACACCCAAACTTACCGAGCACCGTCCATAACGCCTCGCGGCTCATCGAATCGAACGCCTTGGTGAGGTCTACGAACACGGCATGCAGAGGCTGGTTTCGCTTCCGGCACATCTAAATCTGTCGAGCAGCAAGCATCCGATCGTTCGTATTTCGACTCGCCCGGAATCGGCATTGTGCCTCAGAAACATTTGTATTCGGGAGAATTCTTGCGTCCGCCCTGTCTGTGCAGTTCGGGAGACTGGTGTCCCGGTAGCTGTCGGGGCATTGCTTGCTACCCTTACCTTTAAACAAAGATACTGTCACAACATCCATGGAATCTTGTAGCATCACCTCTTGCCCTCAGATGGAGTGAACCAGCTGAAGCAGTGCATGTTCCTTCACCGGCCCGCCGTTCTCCACGATTTCGCCTGGCAATCCCTTTTCACATGCAGCCTTCTCGTTGCGAGGTTGACTAATCGCTTTCTGCAGTTCTAGTAAATCAGGAGCGAGAGCAAGTGAAGACGTCGTGACTTGTTGCGGCAGGCTGTTCACGGTCACTTAATCAATTATAGCAAGACGATTTAGTAGACTGCCAAAGTGTTCGCGCCAGACCTTCATGATATCCTCTCGGTGGCATTCTTCCTTTGTACTAATTCTGCTATAACCACGTCGTTGTCATCGAACCGGTCGTCTCAGCGGCTGCCGTCGTGATTCGTTCTCCGATGAATTGTCATATACCCTCAGGAGTAGTGGATTAGGGGACGTCGTGCAGACGAGCGGCAACTGCACGCTGGAAAGCAGTTTTCATCTCACAGTTCTCCAATCGTTTGACATTCAACTTCTATCGTCATCCGAAATATTTACGATAAACAGGCTCACAAATATGGGTAGGTAACTTGGTCCTGACTAGCCTGAGATCTGTGCTGCGCATCACTCGCGTGATACGCCTTTTACGACTGTCGCGCTGTCGCACAATCACGTAGTCAGGCAAATGGTCACGACCGCTTCCCGTTTGAGTCCATATCGTGATGTCGCTTGCATGCAGCTGGGATCAGGTGTTCGTGATAGTTAGCTCGTGAGTAGCACACAGGTGGAACAGATGATCACCGTTCTCAGTGACTGAGCCAATGCCGTAGGGTCCGAGAGCTCCCAGTCAGGCTACTCAGTCGAGTCCAACTCAAACGTTCAAGACGCCCAAAACAAACAATCGCTCACTCACCGGCACCGAGCGGATTATGGCGGACGGTTGATTATAGAACTGGTCCTTTGTATCATCAGTGTGACACACGGCTGGATCGTGAACACTTATAAATGTAGCACAATTACCTCGACCGAGTCGCAGGCGCATAGACGGCATTCGAAGGCTGATGCCTTGCGATTCGCCTATCATCAGTCATCGTCATCACCGTCTTCCGAGTAAGCTATACAGTAGAAGGTGTCCACAGCAAGTGCGCCCCGTAACTTATCTTGGTCCGCAACCCCTGTTTCGTTCAAGGTTGCTACGTTGATTCCATAGCGAGTCAGTTCTGGTGCGATAGGTGCCGTGCGGCGTTCTGGCCGAGTTGCATCAAACCAAGAGAGTGCGCACATTCCATGGTCAAGCACAAAGCGTCTTGAGTCTCCGGGCCTGTTTCAGGTTGGTCTTCGGGTTACTGAAACTTGAGTGAGTACTATCTGCTCGGGGATTAATATTGGGGGGACAGTATGAGGGTGTGATTGCCAGTAGCATATTTTCGCCTATACACCCCCTAATATGCAGCAGATAGGTCAACACAGTTCATCCGGCGTGATGGCCGATGCAGTGAGAAATGTGATTTAGTTTGTGCCATCTTGATTCATATGGACTTGAGACTGTCAGAACGTTCAGGTCCCGACGGGAAAGTGGTTATGACCCTCAAACAAGGCCTCTGGATAAAAGCCTGTACCACAAAATAGCTTGTGACGAACACGCACATGAGCAAAATCATAATGATAATGTATATTTCTCAACGCATTTGTGAGGAACACGCTCGGGTGTGTGCAATCATGACAGATAATTACATGCGTTACAATGCAACAAACCGATATATAACAAAACAAACATGAAATCTGTTGACAAATAAAGACGTAATCAGAGGGCAAGTAGTCACAGTTCACAACGTTCGATTTACAAATAAGGAAAGAAGATTGTTCGCCTTTTCCACAGACGTAGTCCAAAAAATGAGATGTTTCATTAATTTATCTTTTACAAAGTTAAGTGAAGACGATCTTTCAATTATTTCAAAGCCACGTCAAGAAATGTGTGCAAATGTATCCTCGAAGGATTTCGCCATTGTTCGACGTAACTTCAGTCGGAAAAATGTTGAAATAATTCAGTTTGGCGTGGGATGACGGAAAGATCCAAAATCTGGTGAAAATTTATCAGAATTCAGCGCGGGACCTCGAGGGCTGCTCGAGAACGTCACAAAATTGAAAATCTCACTAATCGCTCGACCAACATGAAGTTTTGAGTTCCCATTCATCGCTAAAATTTTCTTTGCATTATGTATGCTTGTGGGACTGAGAGAAGGAGCGCAATGTCATGTGTTAAATTGGAAAAGGCGGAATAATCAAATGTAATATGAAGAATAATGTAAATGTTATGTTATTTTGACAAAAACTTCAGGTGATATTAATATTTTTGTGTTTTTCCAGTGAAGTGTATAATATTGGCAAATTATTGTCATGACGTTTTGCAATAACTGGGTAAACAGCAGCAACTTTTAGAATGATTGTCACGCATGGACGCTAGCCGCAGACCGTGAGTTTCTGAGCTGTCGTGTTCGGGACAACTATTTCCCTGGAAAAAATCGTTTCAATGATTTGGTGGCTGATGCAGAATTTGAAATCGCCGAAATATGCGTCATGACCTCATATGTATTTGTTTTAACTGACGAATAATTAAAACTCGACATCTCTTAATTGTTTTCCCAAAACTGGTATGGTTGCTGTCGTTGTGGTCGACTGCGTGTGTGGATGATATCACAAGAATGCAGGGGTAATTTTAAATGTATTTTTTTATTTTTGTCATTTGGTTTTTAATTTCACTTCCAGTTGTTTATTTTTATTCGTAAGAAATGGATTATGTCGCTAGTTTTGAAGCGATATTCGAAGATCGCCAATTTCCCATTCTCTCACAGCTTCAGGAGTGTCTTCAGAGGTACATGGACGAGGTGGGCGTTAGTTACGTTCATGGGGCAAGCCGTAGGTCGAAAACTGCCTTGAAGTACGGTAAGGTGATGTGATTTGCCAAAAAACCGTGCGGATTTATTATCGTTGTACGATGTACAAAGGGCGTAGGAATGTATGCAGAGGTGTGCGACGTGTCTAGTGGGTTAACTGTTGTTAGTTTTAACGAACCAGTTCTCGCGACACATGTTGCAGATCACGACTTCATGTGGTCCACCGAAATGCGCGTCTGGTTGTGGGCTCTTTCGAATTGGAGCACCATCACCCTCTCAATTCTCTGCTATATGATTTCCATCCTACGAATCGTGGACTCACCGTGAGTGAATTGAACGAATGGAGGAATCTGTTCCAGTGCAATACACCAACTGCTGACATTGATAATTATGTGGCGGGTGTCCACGGGAAGTTTATCATAATCGTCGGCCGTGGAAGCATCCGCTGCGAGTTAAAGCCTGCAGTGTCAAGTGAACCTGCTGGGTAAGATTGGTCACGGAACACTGGAAAACCTCGATGAAGTGCTGTCGGTGACTAGTGCGATATGCGTGGTGCGCACCATGAGGGACAAAGGCAACAGATATACGCATATCTGCTTCGCCCAGCAAATGCAGAGTGAACTATTCCGACGTTCCTCGCATGTTTTGGATGCGGATGTCACCCACGGGATAAGCAGGCACAAGTATGTCATTTTATATGTTCTTGTACTTTGAAGTTGGAGGTTATATCAGTTCCTAGTGACAGACGGTATGGAACACGGCCGACCCGTGATGCACGGGTACGTTCGTATTAAGAAGTGTGCTTACCCACGTAGACTTTACGAAATTTTTCGAGAAATGATGGGGTAGTTGATTTTGGTGAAGAGGGTTGTCATGGATGAGGTGGCTGCGCAAGTGAGGGCAACATGTAGTATTTGGTTACGGCATCCTGTTTTGTTACTTTCATGTACGTGATGCCGTACGCAAGCATGTAAGCAACAAAATTCGTCCGTCGTATTCGTCAAAAGACAAACTCTTTTCGCAGTCGTTTTCTCCTCCATCGAATGGTTATGGCGGACAATGAGGAAGAATACGTTACGCTGTTTACCGTAGGTTCAAACGTGGTTTGTATATCATCGGTCGAACGGATAAAAGGTTTCTGAATTAATTGCTGTTTAATTGGCTATACACCAAACCGAAGTGGGCCATCCATGTGCAAAGCGACGTTGCCGACTTTGGCAATCGAACGAATAATAGGCTGGTGAACGCGAACGGACAGTTGAAGAAGAGAACGCATCCGAAAGACTTCCTGGCCACCGCCATTCAGAAAATATGGATTCACAGTGAATGGCTTCTGCGAGAGTACGAAATACAAGCATCATATGGTGCGACCGTCGTGAGTTTGTGCATGGTGGTTTGTACGCGAAGAACATTCTCTATAGAATGATCACATTCGTATGTCAACTTGTCTAAATACGTCTGAAGGGACTGTAACTTTTTCTATACGATTATCTATTTCATAATTCTGATTATTATTCACACGTTTCACTTGCATCAACTCACTCACACTTCTCGGTTCACGAGCCTTGCGTTCTCTCTGCATCCAGTACCGCCAGGAAAAAGATTTTTGGAGAATTGGGAGTTAAACGAATCAACTGGCTAATGTGGCACAATTTTCTCATT
>LUCH01018635.1:0-12992 GCA_013368495.1 Paragonimus heterotremus | reverse complement strand
GGGCAGTCGATCCCCTGGATCATTTGGTGGATTCCATATGAGACAGTGGGACGGGTGGGTAACCGAGTCCAAATGTGAAATTTCCGAGTTCCTGGCGTGGCTTTGTAGCTCAGCTGGTAGAGTGTTTGCCGCGTGGAGGCATGGTGTTTCTGTCGCTGGTTCGAATCCAGCCGAAGCCCTGACGTTTCATAGTTGGGTCTCATCTAAACTCTTAACCGTTGTGTGGTGAGGACTAGCGATCGCATGAGCTTGTATTTGGATGTTGAAGTAAACAGGGAGAAAATACAGGAAGAAAAATTAGAGTGCAGTTTGATATGAAATGGTTCCCTACACATACATGAACTTGTCACTGACAACCGTTGCAACCGTGACGTCCTGGGATCAATGTTATAGACAAATGTGTGTTTACTTGCCGTGTTGAAGCGCACACCCCATGTGCTGGCTTTCTGGAAGGGCAATCCTTACGATATCTGCGTTCTTGGCTCAACAGTAGCAGCGCTGAGAACATAGTGTTGTGTGCCCCTGCTATTGACCGTATTCGCTCGTTCGTCTGACGCTACCTCCTTTCATTGACCCATCTTACGCTCTATTTTAGGCATCTAACGCCATCGGACAGTCCAAACAAGTACACACACACACACACGCACGAACAAGAATAATGGGCAGCGCTGTTTCTAGTGCTCGGCCAACGCAGTTCATACATACTTACTTGATATTGTTGCGCGACACGAACGATCAGGGATATTAACCATCGTCTAGTGGGCTTATACCCCACGTAAAAAATTACGCCATTCCTGCCATCAACTGGCTGTATAAGGCGTATGTGCAAGCCTCTCAGCATTAATATTTTAGACATCCTTCGCTGAAAACCATTCATTCTTCGAGTAATCAATGACCGCACCAACCCGCTTTATTTGACACAGTCAAGGCTAACTGAACACCACCGTTGGACAAAACTAACTGATACAATCAGCACAAACTCGATCCCGATAAGAGCAGCATTTTCGCTGCAAGATTACTTAAACTACAGTACGTGGTTGGTCGGTCCTAGTGTTTTCAGCCTGAAATATGCGGTCTTCCTGGGCGGATAATAGTTACCGCATATTTTCATATAGTTCCCATTCAACTCAAACCATTGAGGTTATGATCTAGAAAGACCAAACTCACTCATTTCAGATTACTGATGAAAGAGGCCGACTGGAAGGTCTATGGGAATGTGAGAGCTGCGATCAATTGTGGGTGATATTCAACTTGAAATCACTTATTTCAGTTAACCAGATGGTACCTCAAACATGAACCAAATCATCGTGACCTTGCGTTGAGGCATTATGCATGCAATAGTTAGATCAGTAATCCCTAAATATCTACAGGAGTACGCTTCTACTCAATAGCAAAATAAACAGAAAATCTCTGCTACCATGAACCATCAGAGGAGTCACATGTGACTCACGTTACGTACACCGTGTGAAAGCACCGATAAGCGAGTACGTGAAAGTTAGAAATGAGCAGTGACATCAAAAATTAACAATAAGCAGTTTAGATAAGCAAATATATGGGATTTCGTGTCAGAAGAAAAAGGGTGGAGGGGTTTTGGACTTCTTATGTTCAGATAAAACAAACATTTAGAAACTCTCGTAACAGTACACACTTCAATAATTAACAGTATTTTTTTGGAAAAAATCGGGCGTAAATAATGTTCTCAGGCCTCAAAAATTAATGAGGGGGTCCGATCTCGACGTCGTTATCAACCTCTAAAGAGTTACCAGAACCACAAAGCAGTATAAGAAAAAACGATATGTATTGCAGACAACCAGAATGTATGAATGGTAATGCTCACCTTCTGGAACAATTATTTTCTAGCATGATCGTGAGCTTCATTTACAGGTATAACAAATAACGTCGCTTTAATTTCGACACTCAGAAGTTCGGCATCGATCGCTTTTTCCGCGCTGTGGACGGACTTAGTAAAACGCGAAGTATGGGCGAAATGTTCATTCTTCTCTAGCGCTTCCACAATTCAGTTACTAGGTCGAGTATAAAATCTTTCCAAATAATGTTAATACTTACCATCTTTTTATAACAAATGCACTCGAAAGTGGAAAACAGAGTAAAGTTTCCACCAAGCACTGCCCAGATGTGTATTGCTGCTACACACACATAGTCTGTTGCTAACAATGTCGACCCAAAACTTACTTTCCATACAAAGTAAAACTGTGTCTTGTCATTACCCGGATGAGCTAGCATTCGCACATTGATGTAAAGTTGAAAGCAGAGTAACAGGATTCCCGTTTATCGCTTGATACTTTGTAAGAAGTTGACTATCCAACCTGTTCTAACAGAAAGGTCGTCCACAATGTTTAACAGGTCCCGCGTTTGATTCGGCCAAGATACCTATGCTGTTCGAACTTAGCGTCCTACCGGTGTCGCACGTCGTTTGCTCAGCACACGTTTTAGGGTTGGATTGGAGGAAAAACCAACTATCATGTCATAAACTTTATCAAGTAATCTTTTCACCAGACGCAACATCACCTCTATGTTATAACCCTACCAGTCGTGCGGAATCAGAACACGAGACTGTACACAGGATTTCTGCCACGCAATGGGTGACCAAAACGAATGTGACAGGTTTTTCATAAATATGACCAGCCTGACAAACAACCAATCAGAAAGCACTAACCTATTGATTCAACTTAACCAGACTATAAACGGCTGATAAGACACATAAGCAGACGTTAGGGAAAAGTAAATCGACTATTTGCAACAGTGGGAACGCGTCCGCAACATCTCTTTTTTCAACGAAGGCGAGTTAACCACATGTCAAGAATGTTTTCTGAGATTAATGCTCAAACATCTGATTGGTTGACGAACACGATTAGGTCTGCGGACATCCAGTGTCTGAGATGACTGGGGATGTTTGGCATGTTGGCGTTAACGAGTATGTATCTAACAACATGTCAATGGGCAGTTGATTGTTGGTCTGTTGGCATTGCTGGCTGTCATCGGCTCGTTGTCTCAAGTGATCGACATGACATGCCAGATGAATTTTCCAACTCTTACTTGGTTAACAACATTACCCTTACGATTGACATTTGGGCCTGGCAGCCAAACTTCCCCAGTGAGACGCATATTCCGCACATAGACCGCATCTCCCGGTCGGAAATATCTGGGGCATGTTCCATGATGCCTGCTGAACTGCGCTTCCATTGGCCTATTTCTATCCGTTGGACTGATCTTTGGCCGTATAGAGTCAAGTGGAATTCTTAACTGTCGTCCCAGAAATGCTTCAGCCGGTTACCGCTGTTTTGGTATCGCTGGGTTAGCTGTTGAACGGTAAGCCCTCAGGAAAACAATCATTTCCCTTACTTTACCTTCTCCTTCCAGTTTCTGTAAGGCCCTCTTCAACGTATCTACAAATCTCTCCACTTGGTCATTACACTGTGGGTGATAAACTGGTTTGGATAAGTGATGAATGTCGTTGCTGACACAATACTCTCAGAATTCCACTGAACTGAACTGTGGTCCGTTGTCCATCACTAAAACTTCCGGAACACCAAACTGAGCGAATAATCGCGAATAATCGCGAATAATCGTAGCGATGCACACGGGAAAAACGTCTGGCCACTTTGAGTGTGCATCAACCGCTAATAAATACGAGAGTCCGTTCGATGGACCCGTAAAACCAAGGTAAACTTTGGACCAGGATTTGTCAGTCTTGGGTCATGAGTATATGTTAAGAGACGCATCTCCTAACGAGGCAGCAAATGCCAATCATGTCATATTGATTGGTCGATCCGACCTCGAGTGAATTGATATGCTTTAACTCTCTCAGTTAATCAGGTTGCACCTGCGCGATCGAATGCCTGTACGTGATCTGAACTGTTTTCTCGTGATCACTTTATGATGCCCCCTACAACGTGATTTGTTCTAACGCTTTGACTGCCAGATATGATCGTCTCGATTGATTTGCTACGCATCTTGTCGGTCATGTATGGTAACCATTTCGCCCTATAAATCTAGAGCCTATCTGGCCTGATTCTGACCCGTCTCATCCTTCCAACAGACGCTGTTGCCGCATCTATTCTCTTTCTCGGTTCTGGGTCAAGCGATTGAGCGCGTAGGAAGGGGACGATCAAATAACTGGCGACTTCGGGTACTACACACGTAACCTACGCGGAAAATGACAATCTCAGTGGAGGAAATGAAACTGACCTTGCAGCAGCAACAGGCGCAATTCGATGCGGCTCAACTGAAATTTATCGAAACACTAACGCCCGACTTATCCTTGATGTCAGCAAATTCAAACGTCAAACCGGGTTCAACGGTGGACGCCATCACGAACAGTACCAATGAATCCGTTTATGATGCCGATGCCGAAGTGACATTCGAATCCTGGTTCAGCCGATACGAAGATGTGTTCCGAGTGGAGTTGGCTTACATGGATGATACAGGAAAGGTACGACTGCTTCTTCGTAAATTGAGTACGACAAAACATTCGAAGTTTACTGATTTCATCCTGCCAAAGAAACCTCGTGATCTTACTTTTGAGGAAACTCTAAAGATACTGACGAGTATTTTCGAGGAGCAGTCATCCTTGTTCAACATCCGGTATCAATGCTTCAAGTTGATGGAAAATGAACGTGAGGATTTTTTCACTTACGCGAGTTCAACCAACAGAGAATGTGAAAAATTCAAGTTAAGGACAATGACGGATGATAAGTTCAAGTGTCTAATATTCGTCTGCGGTCTATAATCCACCCAAGATGCCGACATTCGTACCGGAATTTTGAACAAGATTGAACAGGACCCTGACGCGACTTTGGCATCTGTGACAGCGGAATGCCAACGGTTGATCAATCTGAAACATGACACGGCCATGATTGAACAATCAGGGTTACCTTCAGTCCACGCCGTTTCGCAGCGACCACGCAACCGAAGAGTCGAGAAGCACGGTGCAATGCCTTTATCCAAGCCCCCAACTGCATGCTGACAGTGCAGTGATTGGTATTTTGTGCGATTCTGCCCATTCAAGCACCACTGATGTCAAAAATGCGATCAATTCGGGCATAAGGAGACCTGCTGCCGTTCAACACTATCATCCAGAAGTCCGCCGTCGTTTTCAAGGAACCACCAGAAGAAACCGAAGTGCAAGGCTGAATTCCGTTTTGGCCACATTTAACCCCAGCTTCGCTGCACGCCGAAAGTACGTTTCGGTGAAAATTAACGGCAGTCCGGCACGCCTACAACTAGACACAGGTTCTGACATCACGCTGATCTCGCGACAAACGTGGAAGAGCATCGGCCGTCCGGCGTAAAAGAGAACAGAACATTCAGCTCAGAATGCATCTGGAGACAAACTGGCACTGATTGGTGAATTAGACTGTGATATTGAATGCCGTGATGCCCATACAAGTCGCACAGTTTATCTCACCGAGCATTCGAAATTGATTCTTCTGGGCTTGGATTGGATTGAACGTCTGAAACTGCTGGATATGCCACTTAGCCAGTTGTGCAGACATGTGAATGTGCAAGCTCCGCTACCAGGTAAGAAACCGGATTGCGTTTATCAGAACCTACGTCGAAACATACGGTCACCGCCTAACCGTATGCAATCAATTGTTCAAACTGAACTGTTTGTGAATACTCTCAAACGAGTCCCTCAAGAAGCCAAAGGGGAGGGATATACGACCGACATCCTCAAAGCGCCCTATCCTAATTACCAAAAAACGCTGAATCGACAGATTCCGGGATGGAAATCTCCAACAGTATAGTTCAGGGTTAACGGACACTTCTACCGCCATTGTGCAACTTCTGTAAGGTCGAATCAAATTTTCGATTTACCCATCGATTTCTGACTAATAAACATAAGTGCGAACCACCAACTTCATGCGGTTAATACCAGAATGGTCCGAATGTAACTGTCTTATTACGCACTGCTGTACAATTGTTGGAATCACTACGTGGTCTGCTAACATTAAACACCCGTTGAGCACGGTAAGTAAATTATTACGGCGAAAAAAGTTGTTTCGATCTCTCACCTATTGGACCAGTTGGCCAACCATTCTGGAGGCAGTGCACGAATTGCTGTAATAAAGCATCCTCTGTTGTTTTTGCCACCATTTTGGCAGTTACTAGAAGATTAGTGATTGAGTCTGAAAAAATTTTGTAAACCTCATCCGTTGATATTGATGAAATGACTGAGACCTTATCAGGCCTTGTGGCTGTCTATTTTGCTATGAAGAGATAATGCATCTGCATGCCCAAAACTTGACGTTTTCTTGAACCGGAGTTCAAAATTGTACCCTAGTAACATCGTAGCCCATTGCTGTAATCCATTAACAGTGTGAGCCGGAATACCCTATTTTGTACCAAAAATTGACAGGAGATGTGTATGGTCTGTACATAACGTAAACTTCCGTCCATGCAACATTTTGTATTTAAAAAAATAACTGCAAATATGAGCACAACCCCTTATTTATCTACTTGGCTGTAGTTCTCAGTCGAATTTAGTGTGTGCAAAACATGAGACTGTCTTTTGTGAACCATCGATAAATTTGTGCAGAATAACTGCCAAAGGCAGACACACGTACACATATTTTGTCTCAGTATCCACCTACATTCGACGATTTATTCCGTACATGTGTAGCGCGCCAGACTCAAATATACTCAGTCCAACGACGTTAGTTGGTCATCAGTTTCCAGGGTGGAATGAAGGTTGTGAACGGTGCTGTATTTTGCAACAAGCCCTGCGAAACTAACTCGTACATGAGTGAACCGATGGTCCCGTTCTGATAGGTTGAGATTGACCTTATCACCAAAGCGAAATTGTTTCCCGGCAGCTGTGTTGGCGGTATTTGCTCAACTATCCTTGTTACCATTTTAGTGTGCACTGATCGGACTGACGATTTTATCAGTGTAGACGTCACAGTTGTAGGCAAATGACCGCATGAATTCTTTCTCTTGATGAGCCGTTATGCGGCCTATTTGACTTCTGAGAATTCACCCATCTAGAGTAAACAAAACAAGCTTCGGCTGTGTTGTTGCCTAAGTACACATTTATTCGACATCAGAGCGCTCGTTCGTTATCGTTGCATCCTCAGTCATGCATAGCCCGTTGGCTGCTGTCATCTGCTAAACCTACGTGGTCTCTCATAAAGATGAAGATTTAAAACTTATACAGGCAGGAACAGCCCAGAAAAGACAGGCCCATATTATCCAGAGTAAAAACGACGCATAACCTATAGGTTGAAAGATGGTCGAAAGTTGCTTGTCTGTCATTCCAGTCTTGACTCTTGGTAGAAACATCGTCACTCATTGGTTTACTCTCCATATTCCCAGTAATCGATAAATTCTGGCATTTGACGGCCAGTATATACAGTTCGATAGGATGGTGCTGAACCCAACGAAATAATGACCGAAGAGGCAGTAACCAGTACAGATCATATAATCGACCGGTACATGGAAGTAAGCAGTACTGACGATAAAATAAGGCTTCGTTCACGTTAAGTAAATGTGAGTTTAGCCAGTAGACGTTTAGAACTGCGCAAAAATAAGAGTGAGGGCCGGCCGTGGCCACGTCAGGTCCGAGGTGGCTGAGCGATGTTAACCGCCGTTATCCAGTTTTTTGTGAGACAACGTAAGTACACTGCAACCACGTAAATTGGCTGACGACTTGGATAAAGAATGTCATACAGCAGTCGAAATTGTTAACGTGTTAGCAAGAAACGCTCTCACGTTATGATGCTGCACAACGTACAGGATCACTAGTGATTAATATCGCATGGACCAAAGACACGAGAGTTAAGGGTCAACTCTCAAAGCTAGGAAGAACAAAAGCAGAAAGCGACGGTTGGAAACTTGTACATACACTGCACGGGAAGTGTCAACAAAGAAAGTGGTGATGCATTACTGCCAACGGATGTGGATACAAGTAAGCTGTACAAAAGATATTTGCGTTCGTAGTTGCATATTTTCAGATGTAATAAATGTCTAAAAGCAAACAGCTTTCGAGGCTGAGCGTGATCTGCGGTCACAGCGGTGAGGTTCATAACAGCTTTGATCAGTTTCCAAATAACAGCTATCTGGTTACAAAAGCCAGCAAAAACGAACTGAGATAGTTAATTGACTAAACTCAAAGTCACTTCCTAGTTTGGTATGGAAAAAGTTTACGTCCCGTAACCCACATCAGATGCCTGCCTCGGTGTGAGTGAAACAGTGGTATAAACAACCCGAGGACAAGGGAGTTACAAGACCTGAGTAAACTTGTATTTTGAACAAAGCACACAGTCATATAACCCGAGCTTTTCAAGCATCATTAGAGTCCGCCGCCCAATAGCTGGTTTTGGCCATGCAATGTAAACTTATCCCAGATGCTGATTTTCGTTACTTACCGATTTGTTTACAGTCAATGTAGGCACAATGAGCTCCAATATCGAATTCCGC
Organism: Paragonimus heterotremus; assembly: GCA_013368495.1. Taxonomy (NCBI): domain Eukaryota; kingdom Metazoa; phylum Platyhelminthes; class Trematoda; order Plagiorchiida; family Troglotrematidae; genus Paragonimus; species Paragonimus heterotremus. The sequence continues at coordinate 4,553 of LUCH01018635.1, read as the reverse complement.
CATTCTACATAAAATAGGAAAAAAGGAAGCCAGATTATTTTAATCGAAAATTTGGACATATTGCCACTGTTAGAAATGCGCTTAAAAGCAACATGCGGATAACGAGTATTCGGTATCAGGTTGTGTGCTGAGCTGGTGGTGCACGTGTGCTCCACACTGGAATCACTGACCACCAATTGGTTGCCGGGTTTTCCGTCGGTTTTTTCTGTGTTTTCTAAACAATTAAAGCATCTATCACGTTGTGTTGGCAGTTCCCTAAACAATTTGATGGTCTTACTGTGTCTCAACAAGTTACAGCGTGAAAATGCTGCATCCGATATTCTGTGTGACCTAGTTCGTCCTAAGCAGGTTCTTCCTAAACGTATTTTTACATCCTTGGCTAGCTCCGAGCTAAGTTTTACACACACCCGGTCTAATTCTTCGTCACTTTCCCATAATACGCAAACCTAACTCTGAGTCTCGAATGAACTTCGAAGCTGAACAGATACTTCCTTTCAACTGAAATTGCTCGTCTCCTCCCACCAAACTAACCAAGAACTTTATTATTGTTATTATCACTATTGTATAATTCAAACTCACTAGGTGTAGTTCCCTTCATTTGGAATAGATATGATTATGAATAATTTGAAAATTCACCCCTGAAAAAGCCCAAGGCGTATGAATGAAATGACTTGAGTACATAAAGGTGAACGTTTGAATATATTGAGCCTGACAATAACCTGTTTACAGTCGTTTCAAAATTCCCATGCTTCATGGGCTAATATACCACCTTCGACTCAAAAGACCCATATGTGTGGTGATTGTAAGGACTCGGAAGCAGTATATGAGACCTATCTGTATTCAGGTGTATCGAATTGCTCCAGTATTCTGGTGAAACGATAAGTCACCACCAAAATACAAACGACGTGGCTAGGTAGATTGAGTCACTTAGTAAATAGCTTATGAATTACATAATTGTCTATTGACTGTATGTAATTTAACAACCCCAACATCTCTTAGGAAAAGTACGTGTGCTCAGAGAAACCAATCACCACAAGAGTGACTAGTTTAGGCTACGCCATCAAGTGGACCATTTGATTTGTGAAGGATACTCTTTTAGTGTCTGAATGTGCCCAATCTGGAGCAAACTACCAGGGTCTATCGTAACTGTGTCATCGGTGGTTGAATTCAAACGCGGACTTGAGGCACATATTCGAGACATCAATCCCAGCATTCAGTCGTTATGCGCGTTACGGTAAAATGAAGATATTATCAACCTTTCATTGTTGTCTGCCATATTTTACCGTGCGACCGTGTGCTTGACTGGCAGTGGTTGGCTTTCCATCCTGCTCAATATCTTTTGACTTGCTTTTTCACAATCTTTCTATTGATGATCATCTGAAATTGAAAAAAAAGATGTCTTTTCTTTCTAAACCGTCCACCACATATTCAGATGTGCACAAACGCTCTTAGCTCCTACCAATCAATAAATTTTCCGTGAATCCTATGAAATCCTTAACTAAAAGGTGAAGAAGCGCATTGGGTAAAAACCGAAGTGCAATGCCCAGATGTAACGTTTCCTTGTAGAGCACCATGATTCGCTTGTTGGTAACCACCGGGTCTTGTGCAAGCACTGTAATATCCTGAAGCTCGGTTGAATGCCATACTGAAGATCGAGTGTAGATTAGTTTGTGAGATCAGCAAACCAAGATCATTTTCAGTTTTGAGACGCACACGGAGGACAATGGCTCGAGCTGCCGTTGTTACTGTCAACTGTTCGCGAAATTGAAAATTAATGAATAAGTACGAATGCAAAGCGGAAACGAGCAGAAAGAATGAACAAACAAAAACAATCGAGTTTCACGAAACGGAAGAGTCAACAAGTTTGCGGATATGGGCCAGCCAGTGATCGCCGTACATTTCCATAACAGTGTTTCCAGCGAGTAGTGTCGACTATTCAACTATTCAACCAGGCATATGGCATCTGCCAACCTTATTCAGCGGGACGATCGAGGCTTTCATAGTCCGTGACTACGTTATCGCTTGGCCGCGCTGCGGCTTCTTCCAATCACTAGCGGTTACACTGAACAATGCATTGTGTGGCAGACGCCCCGTTGGCATAGGGAGTAAATGATTCAACCAACGAAGATTATGGGTCGCGAACGTGCGCAGTTCCCACTTCGTAGTATTATGATCATCATCATAGCAGCCATGAGCCTGACCAAAAGGTACTGTGGCTCGGGCCGCCGCTCACCTCAACAGTGACGTGGAATATCCTAGAAGAAAACGCTACTAAGAAGTTTGAAAATTATTGAAGGAAGACTAAGCGGAAGAACTAGAAATGATATGGATACAGGTAGGCCATTGACTGTGACACACCGCCATCTCGGATAGCGTCTCTAACCAGCGGTTTGAGTGATCACGAGGATCCCATCCAGGCAGGCGACACCTACCCATTTTGCTCAATGGGGCGGTCAAGTTATTCGTATTTCTTGACCACGTTGTGGGTTAACCACCACGCGGTTTCACCCAACTGTTGGTGGTCCCAGTATATGATACCCGGTACGGTAAACGCTCAGCGGACATACGGAGTACGTGACCTAACCATCGCAAGCTGTGTACCGTGAGTAGTTGACCAATTGATCGCGCATCCCTAGCATTCCGGAATACGCATCGGCGAACAGTCACATTGCCCACACGATCAGTCCACTTAATATGGGCTAATTGGCGGAGACAACGATGGTCAAACACAACAAGTCTGTTGATATCTTCCTTGCGAACAGACCACGTTTCCGAACCATAAAGCAAAATGGAACGCACATAGGCATTACATACCCTTCCTTTCAGCGACAACCGGACGTCTTTTCGTTACCACAGATGACTCAGTTTGGCAAAGGCAACTCGTGCCTTTGCAATCCTCACTGATATCTCATCAGCAATATTACAGGCTGACCAGATAGTGCTACCCAAGTATGTGAAACTGTCCACAGTCTGCAATAAAGTTGGAGTGGGAACGCCCCAGTCTTGAAGCAGCACTTTGCACTTTGAAGGTACATAGCACATTCCATACAAACCAGCTCGGTCGCTCAACCTGTCCAGGATGGTCTGCATGTTTTCCGCAGAGGGGCTAAGTAAGACAATGTCGTCCGCATACTCCAGATTGGTCAATCTAGCGCCAGGAAGAAGCTCAACTCCAAGCCCACTGTATTCCTGAAGCGTAACCTCCAGAATATCGTCCATGACAAAATTGAACAGGAAGGGGAAATCGGACACCCTTGACGAACACCACTAGAAGTGATGAATGCCCGAGACAGTTGTCCATAAACTCTCACTCTGCTTGTAGAGTGAGCATATAGTGATCTCAATAGATTCACGCATTTCCCTGGTATTCCTTTGCGGAGAAGACAGCTTCAGAGAACGTTACGAGCAACTGAATCGAAAGCAGCCTTCAGGTCCTAAAAGACCACTCTGCAATAGCCACTTTGTAACGAGATTGTACTGGAGCGAGTTCCTGATTGGATAAGGTTCAGCCAATCAGCGTTTGCGCACAAGCTACCACAGACGGAATTGTGGTCGACCGGCACCAGCGAGTCTAAAACGGTGGTCACCTGCTCTCTGAATGCGCATCAGGCTCAGACGATTGAGCTACTCGATGCAAGGTCGCAGAACCTAGCAGCAAACTGGCCAACCAAAATGTAAGAACGCTTGTCACTTAGTATCAATCGTAAAGGGTGCTGTTTTCCGATAAATTGAGATTGCTTAGTGCTGCTCAGATAGCTTTTGTTCTCGTTTTTTTGATTCGACGGCCCAGTACACGACATGCCTTAATTCAGATCATGCTGGTGTTCGTGTCCTTTTTGTTTGGTCGCCTAAGTAATATCATCTGTTCACAGACATTAAGCATTCTGTGGGGGATTGTGATGAGGGTGCGCGAAACACATATCAAACAGCGACGACAGTGCAGCTGCCCGGGTCACAACAGTTGAGTGACAGGAACGAGCAATGAGCGAAAATATCAACAGCTATGCGAATCTTTGTTCATGCAGTTTAATGAATCTCGACTCAATCACCATTCCCCATTTACCCCTACGTGATACCTCCATTGGGCGACCAGAGTTCGAAGCTACCGTTACTTCCCTACTTATAAAAAGTTCTATTTCAAAAGCGCACTGCAAATATGTCAGGAGTGGACTTCCGATGATTCAGTCGCAAAAGTAATATCTAGCACGAGGAATAGTAATGGAATTCGAGTTGTCGATCATCTTAACTGGACCGAGAATCCCTGAACTTGAGGTAGAAAAAATCCACAGAAAATTGTTTTCTCTTCAGAGCGACTGGTCTTGCATTGATCTGGTCAGATCTACTGTGAGATAAACGAAATAGAAGTTAGCACATTTGCACCACTAGAGGAGTGCTGGTGTTCAAACCGTAACCTGGGCAGACACAAGGGATTGGCCCTCATAGAGGACGAAACTTTTGTTTACTTCCGAAGTGGGCCAGACAACAAGTAATGTACCATCACACTCAGGAGGAATTTAGAATTGATCAGCAAGACAACACAAAAGAAACCTGTC
>LUCH01018634.1:0-12737 GCA_013368495.1 Paragonimus heterotremus | reverse complement strand
CGACTCCTGCCTTCTATCAATGAACAATGAACAATGAACCACAGGTTACAGTGATGCTACATTAGTGTTGTTACAACGTGGCGGTGTCAAACGGCCCACAAAAGCAACAACCTAGACACCAATAGGAGTCTAAGTTTAGAACAGTGAACTGAATTGACATGGAACTAACAGTTGTAGCCCGATAAAAATATACGAGTTCGGCGTCAATAGCTACTGTGACATGTTAGCTGGACGAACGCTTGAGAGCAGCAGTCATCCAAGGAACCAACAAGTGAGGTGAAACTTGAATCACTTTATTTCGCACACAGTATAACTGCAAATTCCAAATGTTCGATAGAAAACTGCGGTAGGAAAGTGCAGGCGAGCATAAAATATAAAATGTTTACAAAAAATCTCCCGTACAAATCTCCATGTCCCTTTATACACAGTGACAAACGAGACCTTTTAGAGAACACGAAAGATCTGTATTTTCATCGAAGCATTTCCAATGGTTGCAAAGAAATTCAGTCGGAATCGGAAAGTGAATCAAACGAATCTGAAGTTCCAAGATATTTTTCTAGAACGTAGGCTGTTTGGGGTTGAACAGCACGGTAATAACCCTCGACTTCACCCGTGATAGCAAAACCGAAGCGTTTGTAAAATGAGAGGGCAACATCATTTTCCACATGTACGTGCAAATAAACGCTTTTTATGTTGCCTTGCTTCAAACAAAATTTTACAACGTGTTTCAGCATGACAGATCCAATACCTAGTCCTCGATATGGAGCGAGACACCCGAGAGTCATTATGTAACACTTTTTTACAGTATGGGTACTACCCACTTGCTCTTGGGAATCAGAATTTTCGTTTTTTACGGGAACCTGGTCAATACGGTAGCTCACCGCTCCGACGACAATATCATTAAAGTAAGCCAAGCGACACATATTGCTGTTCTTGAGCACATCCGAGTAGAATTTCTCAGCGTAGGAGACTGGAAATACAACTTGGTTTATTAGTCTCAACTGCTTGATATTGTGTTGGGTCAACTGTCCTAATTCAATTCTGTACACTTTGGGATCCCGCTTCTTCTTTCCGTTGGCAACGAGCGATCGAGTCAACTCTGTCGAAGTACTCATAATAGTGACAGGTGCAAATTTATCGGGAGCACCGTAGCGTTTGGCGACCTGTCATATGATTGGTCAGTTTAGTTCCACATTTAATAATACCAATATTATCAGTTCAGTTCAGTTCACCTCACGGGAGGTGGCGGCTAGCAGCCTGGTAGTCCCGTTTCTTGCGCCGGTGGGTGACAGCTTCCAGATGTCCAGTGTATACAGATATAACTGAATTTGACGAGTCGGCGTTTCAGGATGTGATGGTTCAATGGGTGATGGACGGAAGTTTAAAGCCACGGCTTTTGATGGTTCGTCTTCTCTAGGCAATGAATCTCTGTACCAGGGGGATAGTTACACATCATAACTTTTCCTGGTTGTACCAAAAGGCTGAAATGGAGAATAACTAGGCAAACGGATAAACAAATAATTTCACGCCTATTGTTATAAAAATCACAGTTATATAGCTGAGTGAATATGTATAATCCAGTGTGAGCTATTCAACAGACGGATATACAGAGTATACTGGAGCTCGAGCTAAGTGTTAGATTTGCGATCCAGGCGAAACTTGAATGCAGCGACAGTCGTGGCACTCATAACATGTTCTGGCAGGGAGTTCCAGGCTTCGCAGAACCGAACCGAAAAGAAACTGCTTTAGCTCAATTCTGCTCTGCTTACATTTTATTTTCAAGTAATGCCCTCTGGGTGAACTAGTAGCCACATGAGTGAGTAGGGATCTACACGGGTGGTTAGGGGTCCTCAGAATCATGAACGCCAATATTAGGTCACCTCTCTGTCCGAAGCATTACAGAGGGAAGAAATTCAGCTCGTGAAGCCGCTCGGTGTAGGGTTTTGCACTTGGCTCACGGACTGCCTTTGTCGCGCGCCTCTGAACAGTTTCCAAAGTCAGTTTGCCCTTTTGTAAGTGAGGAGGCCGAACACGGATTTCTTGCTCAAGGTGAGGACGAATAATGCTGTTGTACAAGTTGTTGAAACGTGACTGCTCAACTTTTCCGAATAAACGGCACAGAAGCGCTAGTGTGCTATTGGCTTTCTTGGCACTTGCCACAGTATAAGGTGAACTCGAGAGGTTGTCTGTCACAACAGTGCCAAGGTCTTTCTCTCTGTCCGTGATTCGGAGCGTTATTCCTCTGAGGGAGTAAGGGAAATATTGCTTGTGCCTGATATGCGTATCTTCGCACTTGCTGATATTAAACTCGAGGAAGCTAGGTTCAGATCATTTACAAAGCACACTAACATCAACCTGCGGGGCGCTCGCGCCATAGCTGTTGCGCACAATGAGCCAGATTTCGATATCACCGGCGAACAGTACCAGTGGAGATGATACTTCAAATGGCGGGTCATGGATGAAGATAGAGGAGAGTAGTTGCCCCAGGATAGAGCCTTGTGGAACTACGCTTGAGCTGAATTTGACAGAAGATATGGAGAAACCCACCCGCACACTGTAGGAACTGTCTGATAAATAAGATTTCAGCCGAAGAAGAAGATTACCGTTAGCACCACAACGCTGAAGCTTGTCGAGCAAAACAGTGCTTCACTCGGTGAAAGGCAGACTCGAACATTTCTATTGACTGATGTCGTGCGCGGTCTTGTCCCAACAGATTCCAGGCAGAGGCCCAAGTTTCTCGAATCTATCCGATTTTTTGTGCTCAGCGTCGAACGGGCGTCTGTCGATCTGAAAAGCAATCGTTGGAGGCAGGGTGCGGCATCGCTGCCAGGGATTACGATAGGCACCGGGACCAGGGTAAGACCATTTGCATAATGAATGTTTTGGAAAATGAGAGTCAACTAGTGCCTTAAAGCTATCTCTAGATGCACTGCTAACAACCTCAGAAGGAAGACTGTTTCAAAGGTTAATAAACCTGTAAGAAAAGAACTGCTGCCCAAGGAATGTTTGAGGACAAAGCCCGAAAATCTTCCTTTTATGTCCTAGCTGGTCATCATTCGTTAGAATAATGCACTGTTAATCGAGACCTGCTCTAAAGAGGAAGTGTGTGAAAATCATATTATAGCGGGGTCATCGAAGTTCAAGTGGGTGTAGATCAAGAATTTTAAGTCAAGAATCGTACGCGACACTACTTGGGCCCGTGACTAGTTTGGTAGCCACGCGCTGGACACGCTCAACAGCTAATATGTCTTTCTTCAGGCCGATATAACGACTTGCTCAGCATACTTGAAGAGCGGCCTAATATAAACCCCGTAGAGCGTTTGGAATCTTCCCCTGCCTATGCGGGGGAAAATGCGCTTAATCGTCCTAGGAGAGGAAGGCCCTTTTTGCCGTCATCATGTGGTGATGTACAAAAGATAAATTAGACAACAGCCAGGTGCCCAGATCTTTTTTCAGATCAATTTCCATGACATCCACTGTGCCGAGTGCACTATGAATCACGGAAGCGATGCCAAAATCTCCACCGAGTAATATATATGCGCACTTATTTTCGTTTAGTGGGAGACTCCAATCGTCCGGCCAACGTTTAATCACGTCAAGATCAGTTTGTAGTGCACCTGGATAAGTGGCATTCCAGATTTTTAGGTCATCGGCATATAACAGGGCGTCGCTAGAAATATTGCCCGGAAGATTACTGATGTAGGTCGGACATAACAGAGGACCTAGCGCCGACCCTTGCGTGACTGCCGCAGGAATGGATGACGTGGATGAAACATTTGATCCGGTTTCAACTCCAGGAGGGAGGTAATCTAGCAAAGAGCCTCGCTTTGAACACCGCAGAATTCCAGTTTGTTTTCCAGGGGATAGTGTGGGACAAGGTCCAAAACCTTGGCAAAGGCGAGCAGGATAGCATCTGAGCTGATGCCATTGTCTATGGCCCCCGTCAGACCGTCCATGAAAATAGGCACATTAATCATGCATGACCGGCTAGAAAGGAAGCCATACTTGGTAGAAGAAAAGAGATGGTTGGATAAGAAGTGGTTGAGAATGGCACGCTTCAATGGGTGCTCCCGTATCTTGCGCGGAATGCTAGTTAGGTCGATTGGGCGATAGCTGGCCAGAGAGTGCCGGTCGCCCGCTTCAATTATGGACGTGACCGTCGCCTCTTCCCATTCGTTATGCAGAGTGCTAGTCTGGAGTGTCGGATTAAATAGCTTGTGAGGGAGTCTTGCCAGACCACCAGTCGCTTCTTTGGGAAGTGTGGGATGGATGTTATCTTGACCCATTGTACTGCACGATTTGACCTCGAATAAAAAGTCCTCAACATCCGGCAAGCAAAACTCAGCGGTAACGAGTGGTTACCGGAAGTTCTGCGCCCGTACGATAGAGTGTAAGCTCGGCGGTGCGACAGTGTAAACTGCCGAATAGTACGGCCTGAATAACTCGGCCACAACTAGGGGGTTCAGGTTGGACTCCCCGTCAGGCAGTCGCAGAGAAAGAGCCGAGGGTTTGTTCCTTCTCGTTCGTCGCATTTGCTTAAATAAGTTTTTGTTTCTGCGGACTCCGAGGAGGGTCTTTTCTTGTGAGAGTCTCGTATGTTCACAGATTTCCCGTCTACACCTATTTCAAACAGCCTGGAACGCGCTTAGGTCGTCCGAATTTTCCCTAAGCTCATGCTTCGCAAATAAGTAGGAACGGTCATTGAAGGGACGACGCATTCTGCGCGGAAGATGTGGCCAATAAGAGAAAGTGCACAGCTTGAGCGGTACAAATAGGTCGTCCGCCTTCTCAGTTGCGCTTTGAAGTGTACGGTAGTTCTGGTCCACGGAGTCAGTTTAACTAAAGTTAACATAGGTGACTTCTTGGCCCGTTAAAGTCGGCCAATTTAAAGGTCCGAACTGTTGTCTTTTTACGGATTGTTGTAACCAGTAACAGATAAGGTCGAAGATGAGCAGGGAGTGGTCACTTCGTCCAAGTGGTGTTTTGATGATCAACCTATTTACCAGATGGCTCTCACGAGCGATGACTAGGTTGAGCAGAGAGGTGGTCTGATCAGGACGCTGCTGCCTAGAGGCGTTGACATGTGGGTTCCATGCTGTCCGTCATATCAGTGACGATGAGAATGTAGAGAAACAGCACTTATATCCCTGATGAGAAACTGATGCCCAGTTAAACTTGGGCGCATTGAAGTCAGACACAAAGAGCAGATGAGCTAGGCTTAGTGGTCCCGGGACGTACACTAGTTTTACCAGAAAAGTGCCAAATTCAGCGACGTCGGATGAGGAAGAAAGATTACCGGACCTGGAAATTCGGTCAATCGCCGGAATGGATTTTCAAGGCCGAAACGAGTTGGAAATGGCTATCTAGGCGCGAAAGGAGGTTTTTCAAGTTTTTGATAAAATATTAAAACGTACATTACGGGACAAATATATAGATTTCTTCCAGTATACTAGTAGTGTTGCAATGAGATAAATCATCTGTACCTAAAAATTGCTCATATTCACCCTTTTGTTAAAAAAATGTCACCATTTTTTCTCGATAAAAGCATAATGTTGGCTTTCCTAGTCCATTTTACGTTCTGAAAATGTTCCCACCGGAATTTTCGTGGGGGAATACATCTTCCCGCCTCACAGAAACGCTCAATTTCGTGTGGTTTTGGAGGTATAATAAGATTTGTAATTTTCGACCACGTTGTGCTCACATTGCATTGTGCATGAAATATCGCAGTAATTCCTAGTGAAAACTATGTCGCCACGGTTGTTGATTAGTTGCACACCAAAATTATGTATTCAACCTGTTTCCCACAAAGTGTTTCCGGTTGGAAACAGTCTACTTTATCACTTGGTTGTTTCTACCTACGGTATGGTATAAACATGGGTAACACGTCTTACTCTATCGTTAACGACGTGTGTATTGTTTTGTTTGTTGCCTATTGATCATGCTCTTATGTACCTGGCCATGTGTATGCGAGTCAATGCTCACTTGTTCGACGGATAATGACCAACTCTGACGCTCGTTATTTATCCCACGAAAACATTGGTCCCCACTCAAACCGTTTCAGCTATAACATGGATGCTCATGATTCGGATGACTGTTGGTCTATGTTTTCGCCGACTGCATGCTTCACTGACGGCTGCCGGTATGTTATCTCACTTTTTGCTGGAACTGACGGACATCTTTATAACTCATCCCGAACGATCCCAATACCAGTTTACTTTGATTTCTTCAGTGTTCTTTTTCACAACTTTGTTGATAGCTTGAGTCAACTAGGCAAAGCAATTGCTAGCGTGAATATATGCGGCATACTTAGAGGCTAATCATAAGTTGGTGAATCGTGTAAGCGGTATGATTGTTGGCATTGAAAAAGAGACGCGGGACTCCTTCATGTCCGTCTGCCCTGGGAACGGACGGAATACAGCCATCTTATTGCCCATCATCCGAAGACGTGTCCGGGTGAGTCTGTTACATTATTTCATTCCTTTGCTTTCAGCCAAACACCATAGTCATCACGGACGAATGGAGAGCCTACAGAGCTTCGGATGTAATCGTTCATTACGAGCACTGGGCGATCAACCATTCAGAAGATCTCGTAGATACTGGGAATAGCGTGATCCACACAGAGGATACAGAAAACCTTTGGTTCTTTGCCAAGCAGCATTTTGTTCCATATCTGGATCAAACGAAGGGCAGTTCCAGCCACACCTTCGAGAGATCATTAGATGAAAGGGAAATTTTGGAATCGTGATTGGCAAACTGCTATTCACCTTGTCTCATACCGATTTGTTATGAATTATAGAGTATACATTGGCATTTTTGCACGCGTTTGTCACTCCGATTCATGCGCAATGCGTCGACAATGGCAGCTGCTCTGTTCAATATGCGTGGGATTACTGTTGGTCTATGTTTCCGCCGACTGCAGGCTTCACTGACGGCTCCCAGTATGTTGTCTCGTTTCTGGCCAGAACTGGAGGAGATCATTTCAACTTATTCCAAACCTTTTGACTACACGTTCATTCTCATTTCTGCCATGTTCTTCTTAACAACGTTGGTCATAACTTGAGTCAACTGAACGAAGCTGCTAGTGGTGTGAACGCACACTACACACTTCATCGTTGTTCACAATTTAGGTCATCTGGACGGAGCAGCTATTGGCGTGAACGCATAATACACATTTGGGCGTTGATCATAGCTTAGGTCAAGTGGACGAAGCAGCCATGCTTAGACACTTATAACTGCTTCCTTAATTTGTTCAACCCTACGAGTCATGTCAAACACATAGGTGGGCGAATGAAGTCACTGTGGCCGACAACATGGGGATAGCACCTTGAATTATGTATTCCATAATTGTGGATAAATGTACATACTACCTCGGCCTTTTTTCAGCACAGAAGGTATTATTCGGTTTTTATGTGTTATGGGTTTCCTCGCAGATTATTGAAACCGTGTGTCGGATGAAGCCTTCATCATCATTTCGTTCATCACATCTGATATCTGCATGATCTCTGTGTACAGATGTATGAAAGAACTTATTTTCTTCAATTATATCAACGGGATGATCGTTCCAGGTGATGTTGGTATGCGCCTTCTTCGATCCGTGTGCGAGCGGTAAACTGTCAGCAGACCAGTCTAAGTCGATGTCCTTTGTAAGTGGTGTGCGGGACTTGCTTACCGTAATCAATGGGGAAGCGCAAACAACATCTGAAGTGGAACGACCCGACAAAAATAAGGATTCGAAACGTGCGTTTGTCAGGTGACTGAGGTTGAAGCTATTCGCCACAGAATGGGTACTCGTCTGTGTCTGCCATTTGGATGCATTCTGAGTGAAAAATCAGCCGATCGACATCACAGCGATGGCTGTCCATCTTTACCGGGTCACCGCAGTGTCGACATGGCAGTCCTGTTTTAGGTTTCTTCGCCTGCCTCGGTTGCACACCGCTTTTAGACGAGCCAATGGAGAAGTCGTACAGATGCAAGCCAGTCATAGCATGATCCACTATCTTACCTGCAAAAGCAGCGATTCTGTTAAAGCAGGTCACCCCCGTGCGTCGTGTGGTGAAAGAGGTAGCGACTGCGGAAAGGGTTCGTCTTATAACATACATGGCGGACGAATTTTAAACGTAGATTTTCCTGCGTACGGCAGGACGTGCTCGAAAATAACACAACAGGATGTCGCTGTCGACCATCACCTGGGCAGCCCTCATTTTCACGACCGTCCCATCCATTATGAACGTCTTCACCGTAATCTGCTCACCAATTATTTCCCGAAAAATTCCGAACATACCTCTCCCTACGAACGTACCCGCACATTACGGGCTGGCCGTGACGCACACCATCTGTTACCAGGAACTGACATAACCTTCACCTTTGAGAGTATGGGAGAATATACAGACATACTTGTGCCTGTTTGTCCCGTGAGTGACATCTACATTCACAACATATGGGAAACGTCGGAACAGTTCAAACTGCGTTCACTGAGCAAAGCAAATATGCGTATATCTGTTACCTTCATCCCTCATGGAGCGCACCACATCTATCGCACTAGTTACCTACAATGTCTCATCAAGGTTCTCTAATGTTCCGTGACCAATCCTGTATAGCAAACTCATTTCACATTGCACGCTTTAACTTGCGGCGGATGTTTTCAACGTCAGCGGTTGTGACAATCTTCCCGTTGGCATCCGTTACACACTGAGTAATGCCAGCAGTTTGTGTATTGTACTGGAACAGGTCGTTTTCCTTCAACGGTCAGTTGAAACAAACAGATGTGAGTCCTTGACGCAAATTCTGACTATTTCAATTACTGCACCAGGTACCAAGCTAATCAAACGATTTATTCCGGTAAAATAAATTTCTCAAACACGATAGCTCAGGAACTGACGGTCTACGACTAGCATTCAAGGGAATAAGGTTTCTCCAGAGTTTGTCTGGATCTCTCGTTAAACGCTGGAAGTCTCAACAACCTTTGCAAGCCATTTGTTCCACGAGTTTGTCACTCGGTTGGTGACAAAGTTAAATCTAACAACCAACGCTGTTAATATTTTCTCCATCGCGAACCCATGACTTTAAATCTATCTACCGATCCGTCACGAACAACCATTCCGGGGGACACGTGCCATTGTGGTGTGTGATATTGTACTCCTCAGTAAGGTCTTGTTCTACCTGCTGGCATTCGATTGAGAATAACTCACTCGGTCTTGACATCTTGGCCCCTTCATACCCCATACAACACATGTGGCAAGCATTTATCCTTTTTTGAGGGCAGCCATGCACTTTACGAGTTACGGTGACCAAGCTTGGGCACAACATCCCGAGTGGGAACGAACTATAGCCGAGCACACTGGACATTACCTGGTGATTACAGCTTACGGTATTACGCCCGCCGTGCTTCTGTCGCGGCTGCTGCACACTGAGCAGATGGAGCAATCGTGCTGAGGACCTGGATACATAAGTTTTTCGTTTGCTGTTCAGCTGCTAGTTTGTCTCTCTGTATATGCGCATCCCTTATATACCTGGGGCTCGACTGGGAAGCATTAGCGAGGATATGACCCTAGAGAACATTCAGTGGTAAACCCCACTTTAATATCCATTCGCAGATCTTTAGAGTGTCCCTCTGAAGGGCGTCCGAGTCTGGCGCATTTCCCGCCAGATTTGTCATCTGCACACAGGTAGAATGTGCTGACCGGGTTGTCGTTCAAGTCATTTATGCATACCAGGAAGCGCAGAGGGGCGAGGATTGACTCCTGAAGTACTCAACTTAACGAAGAAGCATTGTCCGACAGTGTTTTTCCTACTGTCACATTACACGACCTTCCAACTAAAAACGTTTGGATCCTCCTATGGATTCTGGGGGATATCCCAGCTTTTTGTAGCTCCCATTCCAGGAACTTGTGGTTGACAATGGAAAGCTGTCCGGAAATCTAGATAGCACAACTCGGCCATTTCCCCTCTATCCAGCTTCTCCATGACAGTGTTCAAAAACGTCAGCTGATTGGTATGATAAGATCTACAATTTAAAAAGCCATGTTGAATGGTTCTGAAAAATTTCTGCTTGCAGAAAAATCTACAGGTCCTGTCACGTAATTTGCGTTCAAAACTTTTTGCGGACGACACCAGCCAGGTTAACTGGTGGGTAGTCTCCGACCTTTGATCAGCTGCCATCTTTGGAGATGCGAATTATGGCGGCTGGTTTCCATTCCCTACTACTACCCTCGTTTCATATGTGACGCTTAACCGTTGAGCAAAAGGCGATACCAGTCATTTGGCCGGAGGTTTCAGGATAGCCAGGTTGATGTGGTTCGGTCCTGTGGACTCTGCGGTGTTCATTTGAGATATCGGTCGTCCAGATTCGTGGGACGCAATATCCTGATCCACCACGGTCACGCCCACGCTGTTAGAGTGGGGCTCAGGTGCTCCATTGTCTGAGGTATAAACACTTTGCAGTTGTGCCATGGACACCTTTGGTGTGCTTTTATCGGTCGATGTAATCTCTCTGTTACAGGAAACTGTGGTTCCAATTTCATTTCTAAGAGAGGACCCGGACTGAGTATAACTGACAGACCTGGTTGATATCTGACGCTCTAAACCGCGAAATTCATCCAATATTCGTCACCGTTTGGCATATCAATTAAGCTGATTATCTGAGTAGATATTTGACCGGTTCCACTATTTTTTCGCTTCACGTTCCGTCTCCGTTGTCTATCGCATTTTATAACGCTAACGCTTGTCGTTTTTTTCACACGCTGTAGCACAGTGACGCGCAGGAGATCCAGCAGCATCAGTGTAGCGGAAGTAGGAAGTATTTTTGACCGTTTCGGCTGTAGCATGACTGTTCGAAAGGGTATGCAGTCCTGCCTACACTTGTACCACGCTAAGTGGACTGGCCTCAAGGAGGATCAGTACGCTCTACCGGCTTCTTCAAAGGGTCATTTATCTACGTGCGCTGCCTTTATCGTGGGGGCTGCAGTCCGCTCGGGGCTGTGCCCGTCCCAATGCTCGTCAGCCCCACTGGGCAGAAACACGACACGCTTAAGTGCGGCTGCAAGGCGTCTACAAATGTTAATGTGCAGTGGATGACCACGGTTGAAGTATCCTCGATTGAAACAAAAAAGGCTTTATCTGACGTTAAGTCTGATTTGAGCTCACCGAACGAGCATATTGCGCTCGTCATTCCAGGTGTGTAGGTTGCTCTCAACGCAGTGGCTTCCTCCACAGCCCTAATTGAGAAAGCCGCAACCAACCGGAGAAATGGTGCACTCCAGATTGGTAGGCTTGTTCTGTGGGGACAATTTCTGATCACATCCCCTCCAGGTGACCAAATCAGATGGAGTCTCCTTCCAGACGACACCATGTGTGCAACTATGTTGCTGGGTGAGACTACAGGAACCGAATCTTGTTACATGGTGCACAGTATAATAGATATCGCGAGGGTTTACTTCAACAACGAATTAGGGATTTGGCTGCCAACCCGTTTGTCCCCTTCTTATTGCCACCAGATGGCCACCAAACAGGATGTGGTGCTCTTGGGATGATAAAGAACCTTTCTCCGCACAGACAGACATAATCTTTAATCGCCATACAGCGTTTATACAAGACCATGGATTGAGTAGGCTAATCAAGTAGTATACACTATCTTGGAGAAGGACATACTCACCATCCAACGTGTCCGGCGAGTAACCACCAAAATGGTTATTGGCTCGTAGCACTTCCTCTGACGATTTCGTATTGAAACTCTCGGCCTTTATCCAGCTGATTTTCGAAGACTTCGTGATGAATTGATCATCATGCACGTTTTCGGGTGCAGGGTTCGCGCAGCAATTCTTCGCCCCACTAGCTGATAACAGTCGAAGAAGCCACGAATTGAAGCCCTATAAGCTTTGACCCGAGACTTTCCTTGGGCAACAGTCCTTCTCTTACAGAGTTATCAGCCACTGGGACGACCTTCCTGCTCTTCTGGGGACCACTTTAAGGTTTTATTGAATTCCCACATACTTTCCAGATTGTTAGGTTGGTATTTTGCTCTACTCTCAGCACACTTTGTAACCCTAAAAAGTGGTGCCACACCCCGTTTTCAGTGACTGGCTTTCAAGCCAACAGAATGACCGCCGACATTGAAGCGGGCAAAGTGACTGGATTCGGTTGACATGAGCCTCCATTCTGGAATCGGCGAACAATCCGTCTAAAATCGCCAAAAACGTAATTCGCAATTCGATTCAATTCAGTGCAAGGACAAGGAACAGCCAGGAAATACGACGTCCAGATTTTTGTGCCAACAGACCGGAAGCCACCAACGTTTCGACTTCAGGTTTTCCGATTCAGACATAGGTTACCCTCTTGTGAATAGACGCAGCACTCGGACTACGGCAACAAGTGCTGACCAATACTACAGAGTTAGCAGAAACAACATGGTCACCAAGAGCATTCCAAACCTTGCAAACGCGCGAGTCGTCAGTTATAGAGTGGGGCATATTACCCATGTTTAAACCATCCCATATGGACCATAGGTAGAAACAACAGCGTGATGGTGTTAGGTGCAACCATTTTGGCGATGATATATTTTGTCGACCGGTTGCTATCTTAAATACTGAGAGGGAAACAAACCGAACACATAATTCACATAGATAATTAACTCACGAACGTAGTGGCATATGCTGCGTGTAATTCGCAGAACGTGAATATCTCCGTTACCTTTTAGTTAAATAATAATTCATAACCATTAAACTCATTGAAAATTTGTGATA
>LUCH01018633.1:0-12689 GCA_013368495.1 Paragonimus heterotremus | reverse complement strand
TGAGATATTTTTCCATTATATTCCGCCATCAATTTTCCGAAACGACATGGTGTGAAACTTTTTGTTGTCTTTTTCATCAATCTCCATGCCACTGAACTACCACACATTCTTAACTAACTTCTTCGGAGGATTAAAACAAAATGATGCCGTAGCTACGGAATTCTAGAATTTACTAAATCGCAAAATTCCACAAAATTGCAACAACATTGGTGGCAAAAGAAAATTTTTTAACTGACGGATTACAGAGATATTTACTATCTGTCGATTACATGCAGCGTTATTGGCTGAGAGGTATATCTCCCAGTGATCGATAGGCAGCCTGAGTTCATCTGTTTCCATATGCTGTTTTGTGTGAACGCCACGCGACATCCATCTATTTGGAAACAATGCGGTAGAGTGAACAGAATTCACCTCTGAAGGTTCTCGATAATAGAGTGGGACATGATACCCTTTTTTTACGCCGTTCCATAGACACCGGAAATGGAAACAACCAAATGATAGCGTCATTTCCAGCCATTTCTAACAACAACGTTTCATCGACCAGTATCTACCTGAAATATTGCAAATAGAGAAAAATAGTATAAATATCGTATAGGCACTGAAGCTGGAAGTGTTGCCATACGGGCTTAACTATCAAATGTGTTGGTGTTTTTATTGAAACGCAATGCCAACAATGTGTGGTCGTATATTTCCAGTTCAATTATACCTTCAAAACGCCGCTGAATGAAGCACGCTGAGGCTATAGAATGACGGTTCTCATTTTGAAAATTATAAAGATCGCATTTATAAGACCTGAAAGAGAAATCTAACGCCAATAGCAGCTTATTTTCGTGAAAATGGTAAAAAACTTTTTCACCATTGAACCAGTAATTTTGACACTCATTTCGTGCATTCCAATTTTTTTTATTAACGCTGTTTATTTACAGTTGATGTGCTGTAGGTACCTTATCTAAAATTCCGATTGTAAGATATCCAAAGATATTAAAAAACGAGGATTCACGCCAAAAGAACCGTTTTCCCTGTTGAACGACCCTCGAACCGAAACCATCGAAACGGATAATTGCCATGAATTCCAATGGATTCAACTATGGGAGAAATGCTGCGCCTCACTACTTCCGACTGGGCGACCTTAAATCGATAGATTGATCAAACTGCGTCCGTCACCTTCACAAAGTTATTCGCATCCACTGGGTGCGAAAGTCTGGCACCACTTTGAGTGAATATACACAGAGCATAACTGTGGGCTAAAAATTAACCGAAGGGAGACAATCCGCCGTAAAAAAGCAGATTTATGAGAGATATATTAGCGTTTGGCAATATTTTGGTGGTATGGCCCAGGAATTCGAGAATCATTGGTTTTTGCGACAAAAGTGATTTTGAGCCTTTAAATGCTTGTTTTGGCCAACGGTTAATTGGTTCATTTTTCATTTGGCATCAAGATTGAGAATATTAATGATAGGTGTTGTCATTGTGCATATGCGTTTTTCTCTAAAGTAGCCTTTCATGATCGATTATTAGTTAGCCATCCTATGTTGATACGTGGTGCATTGTGTATAAATATGATTTTAGGTGATGGATTATCTACAGGGATTCAAAGACATTTTCGAGGATGGAAAACTTTATGGCTTCAAGGAGTTTAGAAGTTGGTTGGGGAAATATATGAATGACCACAGTTTTTTGTACTTGCTTGGTTCAGGCGAAAAATTGAGCGATAGAGGCCTGAAGTATAATAATATGAGTATGAGTACTACTGAGGTTGCGTGGTAACTTGCGTACTGGTGGATCGGATGGAGGCGACGCAGAAACGAAAACTGTGCATCACGATATGTTTAAAGAGTAGAGCTCACATACGCTCCATTGCAAGGTTCTCGTGATACGTGCTGCCAATCACCCCTCAATGTCATCAGGAGATAAACCATGTTGGCTATCAGCTCTTTTATATTGGAATGCAACCACAACCTAACCGCCCTTCTGTGCGCTGCGTACCCAACAATTCAGCGGTTCACTACGAGCGAAGTGAGCGATTCTGGGCTTTGGTTCCAGTACAACACTCCAACTGGTGAGTTGGAGCAGCATGCTGCGGGTGTTTGTGGCTAGTATATAACGACCACGGATACTTGCAACATCCGTTATCGGTTGAAAACTCTGATATCAAGCAAATGTGTTTGTATACATTGGTGTTGCAGAAAATCTCCTTCAACTTTTTAAGCATACAGAGAAGAACGGCGCATTACGTGTCTTCAAAGACGATAATAATAGATACATGCACATATGTTCCGCACGGAGACAGCAAGTGCAGTTATTCAGATGTGGTCAACGTCGATGCCACTTGCGGAACTGACCGCCACAAGTAGGTCCTCTATCAGCTTACATTTGTGGTTGTAGCTTGAAGCTATGCCAGTTTCTTGTCACAGACGAGATGGGCCATGGATGACCTGTGATATATGGCTATATTCAGAGTAAAAAGTACGCTTTCCTGCGTCGTCTGTTTGAAACATTTCGTGATGTGATGCGGGTCCGCACACCTGTGAGAACGTTTGTGATGAACAAAATAGCGGTCCAAATGCGAGCAGCTCGAATCGCGTTTGGTGCGACATGATGTGATGTTGTTTACATGTTCTAGACACCGTGAGGAAACACGTAAGTTAGTGTATTAAACCCTATAATCATCATTCAGGTAGATTCATTTAGAAGTCGATACCTGTTCCATTGCATGGCTACTTTAGACAACCTAGAAAAGTGGGTTCGCACTTTCGTCCATTTATGGCTAAGGTTTAACCAGGATGTTGGACTAATCAGACACACACTTATGGTTTGTGAACTACCTAACATGAAATTGACTTTATGTAAAGCCTGAGTGAGCTATCCATGCACAATCAAATGCTATTCACTTTGAAAACGGAACAAACCACTGTCTGGAGAGCGTAAACGGGTGACTTAAGAAATGCGCTCACCCACAGGATCACGTAGCCGCGGCCACCAGTAAAATGGGATCCTATAGCGAGTGACCACTGCAAAGATTTGAGGTGTAGTACACCTACACTGATGACCGTCGTGATGTGGCTAACATCGACATGTACGATTATGAATAATGCTGATATATCACGTCGCCTTTTCTTCACTGGGCAGCTGTAAACCCTCCATCAGGTACATTGCTATTTCCCGAACTATTAGGGTTTAATTGAATCACTCTCAAACAATTTTTTGATTCCGACGTTTAAACCGAAAAAAGGTCCCATCCAGCACCAGCAATTACTAATGACCCGGTTACATCGAATGACGATTTTCGTGTTCTTTATCCGCGCAAGCGAGTCCAGGTGACAGTATCGCCAACTGACGTCACGGACGCCATTGGCTACGGTAAGTAATGCCGCAACTCTGAAGTTACGTAACGCTTATCTTTAGATATGCACACATATCAAGAAGAGGACTTCTATTGAAGCAGAGCGGAAAGCAATAAGGCTGCAGAAAGCCGCTCGGAATGATGGGAATAATGATGTATTTATAAAGAATTAATTCCAAAACTTCAATTTCATTTTCCCCTAATTTGAGGCGTTTTGACTACAGGGTGCATGTAGGCTGTCTGTTGAGCACAGATGTCAGCGCGTTCAACCATGGGTCATGAAGTTGGGACTATAGGGGATCTCTGGAGGGCCTATGAGGTTCCACGTACCAGACGGTTCACGTGACAACATAATTTTTCCCAATCCCTGGACACCAGATTGCTGAGCTAGCATATGCCTGATAACAGTGGGCAGTATTAATGGCAGTCAGATCACTAGGACTAAGGCTCGTATCATGCCTGGAAATCGCCTATTACAGACGTATCTAATTGCCCACGGTGTCACTAAATATCTGTTGTCCCGAATTTCACGGGGTGTTGACTATACAACCTCACATTTAAGTCGGCCGCCAGCAACTGTTTAATGGATTATCGAACGCACACTTTGGAGAAAAGTGATTGACAACTTAAATTGTGTATGCTCATTATTGTTTAGTTGCTGAAATTTCTTATATCAACGAAAGTTCAAATTCAAGCTGCCTCGCAAACCTATTTCTTCATCGAAATATCGCGATTCCTTAACGTCCTTGATAAAAATGTTTAAAACATCAAAACAAACCTATTTTCTGCGGCAAAAGATGCACATTTCATGCTTTCTACAATAATCCGTCAATAACCCTCCAGAATATATGGCAAACTCACATATTAACTGTCTGCATATGTGGAACTTTACTCCCTGCGGATAGTTTTCAGCTACGTGTAGAAGTAGCACTTCATCTCTCAGGCATGAGCCCAAGATCTGAATCGAAGTAAAACAAACATGTAATATAGTACGGCAGTGTTGTGACTGACAGCCTAGTTGTGATAGCTCAAGCCAGCGTAACGCAGTTGAAGGGTAATCTGCAGTCCACATCTTCCTTTTCCACTAGATGCGACTAGCCTCCCGATTCGCTGTTGCATGGTTGTGTTCATGCATCCTTCCGTGTGGCGATTTTACTTGAACATTGCACGTCTGAATGTCATGTCTTCAGTTAATTTGTTAAACGTGTAAATTCTTACGACTCGCTAACCGAATAGTTAACTAGTTTTCTTTTCAGTACGCGTGGTACAAAACGATTGAGATTAATTGATTGATCATTTTAGGCATCTTTTTTGCGTATCACGCGCTGAAACGACCCATCAGTATGACAACATATGTGTACATCCAAGTAGGCCGATTTGTTAATCATTTTAGTCTTTGACGAAAGTTGCAAATTCTGTTGGCGAAGTTTAAACTGGCCAAGTTGTCATTCGGATTGAAGTTGTCATTGAGTATGCAAAAAATACCGTCAACATACCCCATATAAAACTAGTACTGATAACCCCCAGCTGCCGACTTTCCACTATCGATGTGAAAATGTCGGCAAGAATTGGTCCCAGCGGAGACAAAATTGTGACTCAGTTTTCTCAACAATAAATTCATTCGTTGAACTTGAATTGTGCGTTGTAAGCGTACAGATGAAGTAACTAAGCGAACTCGATGGATGGCATCTGAATGTCTGTTATTAAGATACCGTGTTACCAGCATACTTATCAAAATTCGAAAAAAAGTTTCTCACCTCTCATGTTTTCCATCGTTACTAAATGTTCCTTGGTGAGAAACTGTTTTGAGACCGGAGCACGGAGCATGTAATGATAACACGAGTTCATTAGAGCAGATTTAGACTGCTCCATATCCAGCGTCGAGGTAAGATCTAGATAAGACAAGCGTGCGAACGACTTCCCAGCCTACTTCTTTCAATCCATCTGCCAAGTTCTACGCTGCAGACAGCAAAGCGTAGGGTCTGGCGACAGTACTCCCAGAAATAATCTGTCTGTATTCAAAATGAAAACCGAGAAGATTTCGTTACCGTGATCTGACTGAATATTATGTTTGATAGGATTTCGGTAAACCTGGCCCGAAGGACGCGATTCTGCTGCCAGAAATCAGAAATCGCAAGTCGTTGCTGGGATATACATCGGCGTGAAATTAATATCTCTCTGCGCGCTCGCGACGCCACAAGGTCAGTGAATTTCTATAACTACCGACCAGTTTCTGATGTGAGTTCGCACAGCATCTGGTGATCAAGTAAATCGCTTATCAGGAGTCTGCCTTCGTCCGTGTTCTCGTTGGTCCTTGTCGTTCGCAGTTTTGGGGGCCGATCGGAAGGGGTTTCTATTCGCAATATCTGTTCGCCGTTGTTAGTATCTGTTAGTCGAGGTCGTGTTCAGAAGGATTCAATTCTAACAACTGACGACGAAGTCTTTTCTATATTTTGCAGTAACAGTGCACGATGTCAATAACGGCAGAGGTGCTGACGGCCATTTTACAACAACAGGCTCAGTTTGAGAGGGCTCAACCGAACCTGATCGAGACGTTTACACAGAAGCTGACTGTGCAGGGCCCGAACTCCGGCACCAGTTCATACTCGCGCATGCTTATCGAGTCCATTGGAAACTCACTCTCAGAATTCCATTTTGATCAGTCCTCTGAGGTCCATTTGTATATGTGGTATCGGACGCATTCCAGGAGCTGATCGATGCCAATGATGCCCAACGTGTCCGATTAATATTGCGCAAAATGGATCCTTTGGAGGTTGGACGCAATACTAACTTTCATCTTCCAAATAACGCTCCCGGTATCTCTTCCAATTATACAGTCAAATTCCTTACTCAAATCTTCGACGATCACTCACCCCTATTCAACATCCGGTATCAGTGTTTCTAGCGGAACAAGGGCTAATTCGAAGATTTTGTCACCCGTGTCACAAACGTCAATCAAGAGTGTGGGCGCTTCAAACTCCCCTTCATGACCGGTGGTCATTGCAAGTCGTGGATTTTCGCCTGTGATCCTCAACCAGGGGCAGATTTTGACATCCGCACTCGTATCCTGAGCAAGATGGAACACGACCCCGATGTGACGCCATAGAAGACCACCGCCAAACGCTAGGGGTTGGTCGAACCCAAATGTGATGCCATGGTGGTCCAGCAGTCCTCAGAACCTCCAGAAACCGGCACGCACCGGTCATCTTCACTCTGGGGGTTCGCGTCTACCCGAGCAGGAGCGATCTTCAAAGCCTTCGACCCTCTGCTGTTAATGCGAAAATTGGCATTATGTGCTTGTGTTCATTTCACAAACATGTGACGGAAACGCAATCGTCGAGGCCGAGCTTGCAAGTAGTTAACCTCACAGCTCAGATTGAAGTCCCGCCGTCGGCGGTTCCAAAAGCTTGCCCGACAACCAACCTCCATCTTAGCCACATTTTTGTTCACTTATACTTCTAGACGGAATTATATTACGTTGGCACCCAGTGGTGCCGCCGTTCGGACACAAGTGGACAACGTCCTCGACATCACCATCATATTAAGGAAGACATGAAGCATTGTGGATCTATCTGCCGTGTGTCCGACTGCACACAATCCCGCAATGCTTCAGGTGGCGCTCTGAGGTTACCTGACCAACAAGCTTGCGATGTCTCATTCAGTGACTTCCAATTAAAAGGCAGCTACTACCTTACGGATCAACCGGAGTTGGACCTGTTGGGGCTCGACTAGATTGATGCATTGAACCTGTTGGATATGCCCATCAACCGTTGGGACAACGGTGGCTCAACCGATGTTAGCCCAACGGTATCGTTTCACACCGTCAGTCCTCCTGGCATCATCGAACACTTGTACCGAAATCACTCTGAAGCTTTCCACGAAAGCTTAGGACGTCGCACCAAAACGAATGCCGTCTCGCACCTCCTTCCAAACGCAAGACCCATTTTTCCACAGAAGTGTGCAGTGCCGTACGAGGCTCTACTTCTCGTGGACAAGGCACTCGATCGCCCATAAGAAGCTGGTGTCCTGAAACTGGTCAGTTATTCCGTTTGGGCCGCGCTGATTGTCGTTGTAAAGAAGTGCGATGGTATGGTAAGAGTTTGCGCCGACTCCTAATGAATTCTTTGGTTATACACCAGTATCCTCTCTCACTGCCGGATGATCTGTTGGCAAAGATGAACGGTGGTAATTTCTTCATGGAGTCGGACTTAACGGACGCCCACCAACAGGTGGAAGTCTCAAAATCTTCCACGAAACCACCCACAATCAACACATATCGTGGCCTTCTCTAGAACCATCGTCCACCATTTGGCGTGAAGACTGCGCCGGTAGTTTTACAGCGGGTCATGGACACGATGCTGACTGGTGTTTCAGGTGCAATCGCCTATTTGGGCGACATTGTTGTGACCGGAGCCGGTGAAGCAGAACTGCCAAAACGCTTAGACCCGTTTCTTGGACGCATAACCGATTGAGGGTTTCGTGTTCGCCAAAAAAAGTGCAATTTCTTCATGCACCCAATCGAGTACCTGAACTTTAGCATCGATCGTTGCGACCGCCGCTCATATTTCAACAATCTCCGGGATGTTGTTTGTATGCCACTACCGTCGGACGTGTCTACCCTACATTCGTTCTTGGGTCTGGGCAGTCAATGTAGCGGGCTTATGCCCGCCATGCATCGCGTTCCAACACCCTTGAGCAGATTGACGAAGAAGGATGTCTCCTGGAACTGGCCCATCGAATGCTAGAACTCATTTGAGGAAGTAAAAACAGTGCTCAACTCCGACGACTTGCTAACGCATTTTAATCCAACTCCCCAAAATCATGTTCACATCGGATGCCCCAATCTGTGGAGTAGGAGCGGTCCTCTCACACCTGTACCCTGATGGATCCTAAAAGGCAGGCGCTCATGCGGCCCGTTCTCTATTGCCAGCAGGGGAGAACTGTGGACAGATCAAGAAAGAAGCGCTTGCCACCGTTTTCTCAGTGAAGCGTCTCCACAAGGTACTCTTTGGTCGGCATTTCATTCCGCTGGCTCATCACAAAACATTACTCACTGTCTTTGGATCAAATAAGGGCGTACCGATCTACATAGCCAACCGCATTCAAGGGTGGGCAACGACTCGGATCTACTACTAACTCGGTCCCAACTATACGCCAACAACGAGCACTGACCAGGCAGATGCTCTCCCTCGCCTGATTGACTCGCAATGCAGAGGAGGCCGTCGTTTCTGCAGTGTCCTTCGAGGCAAAGATCAATCAAGTTTTCTCCGAAGTCATCAGGGCATCCCTGCTCACCGCCGAGATGGCTGATGAATCAGTTTCACGAGACCAGACAAGTCAGTCTGTGATATCTTACAATCAGAACCACCTGCCGGATAAGGGACCAACGGGCGACTTGGCGCAGTTTTTCCGGAGACGTTCTACGATATAAACCCTCAGTGGTTGTGTGCTGTTTGGAGAACGTGTCGTTATCCCGCTGGAAACTCAGCGTCATGTCGGCTGTCCGGGCATCAACCAGATGGAGGCGTTGGCTCGCAGGTTTGTCCACTGGCCCAGCATGAATAAGCTGCTGGGGCAACTGAGTAGATCCTGCCACGGTTGTGGTTACGCATCTAAAGCATCCCCAAAAGTTCCATTGGAATCTTGGCCAACCTTCACGGTTCCATGGTCAAGTGTACACCTGGATTTTGTTGGGTCTCTGCACGTTCAGAACGTCCTGGTCGCCGTTGACGATTACTCAAAGTGGCCAGAAGTTGTCCTGACAACAAACGCCCTCACAGGATCAACCGTCCTACAACTCCGCAAAAAGTTCACACGGACCGGGTGTCTAACGACTGTGGTTTTGTGATAACGGAACACAGTTTACTTCCCAAGCATTTGCTGGCTTGTGTCATCGGAACGGCATTGATCACATCCGATCACTGCCTTACCATCCTCAGTCCAACGGCTAAGCGGAGTGCTTTGTGGACGCGTTCAAACGTGTCCTCCATTAAGCTCAAGGGAAGGAAACGGCCGTGGAGATGTGGGGAACGTTCCTGATCCACCGTCGATGAACGATCTCCAGCTGAGGCTCATACTGGACGGAAAATCCTATTGCCGCTAGATCCCATCTTCCCAACTATCGCTGCTCCGGGGTCCAATGATGCAACAATGGAGAAAAGGTTCATTCAACAGCACGGCGTCAAACACTGGCACTTCAGCAGTGGCCGGGCCGTCCTGGTCCGGGAGTACCGCAAACTGTTATGCTGAGTGTTCCATGAGCCGAATTCGCAGAAGACTAGGAAACGTCATTTTTGAAGTCCATTTCGGAATGGACGCCTGGGTACGTCATGCCCACCAGATTTAGGCCACCAGTATCGATGAACAATCACCTGGCGGGGAAGGTGTGCCATTGGAGATCACGATCCGGCCGGAGCCCTTAGCAGTGACCACAAACACGCAAGGTCCGTGACATGAGCTGCTTCCTGGAAGGTGGACTGATCGAGTACGACGGCCAATGACATCCTTGCAGGCTAACCTGCCACTTCCGTCGTATGGTCAACATCTTCAGAGAGATGTTAGGGTCAGGGTAAACCTGACCAGAAGAACACGATTCTACTGTTGGAAATCAGATATCATAAGCCCCCTAGTAGCACGACCGTTCTCTGAATGATCTCTGAGCGTTCCCTGAGTGTTCCCTGAGCGTTGCCTGAGTGATTCTTGAGAGTTCTAAGGAGACACTTTGGGAACACTCAGGGAACGGTTGGCAGAAACTTTACGCGCAGCCCCATAATACGACTTGTTGGAATCCCACCTATACTTCGAGTGCCTAATATACACAAGTACGGTTAAATCTACCGTCTGCCTTCAGCAAACCGACAACGAAATTCACATATCTTCGAATGAGTGAAAAAACCGATATGATTATACAAGTTTTATATTTGAAAAAAAGATCGCGAGGAGTTACCAAGTAGTCCAATATATTAAAATGAACAATCACTTCTTTGCTCACGTCCGCAAGGGCGTATGGTTTATTCCAGATCTTGAAATCTGTAAAAAAAACAAGTTATCAGCACGCGTTAGGAGTGGAATATCTCGGTTTGTAAGCGATATGCCATAACAACTCATTCGGACAATCTGATAGAGAACTCACAGTTGTTTCAGAAAATGAAACATTCATTCATGAATGCATCCGGGATAATGTTGGAAATTCCAATGAACTTGTGAAAAATCAAATGTCTGCAGGGAATGGAAGCGGAATATCTCAGCTATTACATAAGATATGACAATCTCATCCAGAAATTCTCAAAACTTACCTCAGAATAATCAGTTTGTGTGGCTTTTCAGCCATGTTCACTGACAGAACCAACTTACAGGCGAAAATGCCACATACCAAAATGCACAGCGAAATCCAACATGGACGTGCAGCCGCCTTGGCGCGCTTTAAAATTGAGCGTATTGATGGGTTTAAACAAAATTTTCTTGTACCAAGAACGCGTTATGATTGATTTTCTTATAAAATGCGAAATTACTAAAGCCGACATTAATAAAAAGAGTACGATAAAGTGTCTATTAATGGTTTTTGGTGAGGGTTCCAACTGGAACACCCAAAGATCACTCAGGGAACGGCTGAGTGTTCCAGTGTGCTACTAGGGCCGCTACTGGGATATGCATCGGCGTGGGATTAAAATATTTTTTCTTTTTACCCCATTTCATTGCGCACCGTGTTTAACAAATTTCAACGTCCGGCTGTCCTTCAGGCGTCAGTCAATGGAGAATTGGTGGTGCACTCGCAGGATGAATTCCTAATTCACCAAGTAGGTTGCATGTAATGTCCTTTTCATTAAGCGTTCGACGTTGCAGTAAGGTCATAGTTGTCGTGACCTTATTCTTAAATGGTTTACTCAGGCAGAACTGCAGATGTTCACAACTGTCTACGCACTTATCAAGAAATTGAATGATGACCTACACTTCATGCAGTATAATGCCAGATTGAATGCAACACTTAGGTTTCCGCAGAACAATTGGGTTTTCGGTTTGTTTAACTGCCAAAAGTTTTCTCAGCGCGGTCGTAAAACATACCATCCAAACACCAAGCTCATTTTCCGTGGCTCTAGGCTTTGAAACTGCCTTAGTCAGCCTCCAGCCTGCCACTTTATCAAGACCCATTGTTCAGGTAAGTAGTTCGTCACAGGTTGACAGTGATTTGACGGACATCGCTACCCACCCGTTCTCCGTTCATTTCTTTATTGTCCCCTTGTGAAATCTTAATGTAAATTGTGATGTATTTAGCCCGAGGATGAATCGCTAAAAACGACTTCGTTCGTTGCAAATTATATGTTGTAACTGCTCAATACTCAACCTCAACAAAGACGACTGAATAACGCCAGTGACCCACAAGAAGATGTAATTTTTTTCCCTCTGCAACTATTTCCTTTCGATTGACTCACGCCAAGTATTTCCAGGAAGACGATCTCCCTGTGATAATAACTTAATGATGCGTTTCTGACCACCGCTTCTATATGTTGATCGCCTAAGTGAATTATACTTTATTAGGCAGCCTTACACAATGTTCGATGATGGCCTCAGCTCGATTCATACAGTAATGAATTAGGCAGGATAACTTCTATCCGGCGTCGCTTAACCTGTTGGCCACGCTAAACTCAGAAGTTCGCATGAAGCTATGGAACTTCGACGGCGACCCTTCAAACGGCCCTAGCTCGATTCTTGGCAGGCCCATAATATTGAAATGTTCGCTGATGATTCCAGGTTCACAACGAGTTACGCGTAATCGGTTAATCCAAAAATGCTTTTCTCAATATCCAACGACAGAGAAGATAATCTATCTTTGAAACGGTTAATGAGAAGACGCTCGTGAAAACTGGATTTAATGCGGTACTTATTAAATCAAGGTACATAGAAATTAAATATCTCATCTCGAATGTGAAAAATCCTCAAAAATTAAACAAAGAATGTGCCAGCACAACAGTTCTGACAACTAAGCCCTGCTCAGTAATGGGGGACGATAAAACGGAATTGAGTTCACTCAAACAAATAGTCATTGGTTGGTTTGGAGCGAAGTGACTGTTCACGCATCAAGAAACGATAAGAATTATGGGCTACTCAAGAAAGAATATGGAAGAAGAATGCCTTATTTTGACATTTAGAAATGTACAGTGGGCAGACTGAATAAGAGCAAAGGAAACTGTTACAATAGCTGGTGTAAGGATGAAAATGGTCAATACCGTTCACTCTGAAGGAAAATAATGAAACATAGGGCCACCCTTCAACACTGATTGAACAAAGCACAGTAATCTCAGAAATAATGCAACACACCGTGACAAAATCAACATTGGACCCCGAAAAC
>LUCH01018632.1:0-12748 GCA_013368495.1 Paragonimus heterotremus | reverse complement strand
AGTTCTTCCGCTTTGTCTTTA
The DNA here is from genome assembly GCA_013368495.1 of Paragonimus heterotremus. NCBI lineage: Eukaryota > Metazoa > Platyhelminthes > Trematoda > Plagiorchiida > Troglotrematidae > Paragonimus > Paragonimus heterotremus. The sequence continues at coordinate 12,727 of LUCH01018632.1, read as the reverse complement.
ACTTTCTTCATTCTTAGTAACGTTTTCTTCTAGGATATTCCACGTCACTGTTGAGGCGACCGGCGGCCCGAGCCACAGTACCTTTTGGTCAGGCTCATAGCTGTTATGATGATGATGAGGTTCATATTCAGCTAACAACAATCATTAAATAAACATACCATATAACCTGATCTATGCACGATACTTAAAGAACCGCCATGATTAGCCGTGATTAGGACAACGAACATGAGACACTCATATGACGACTTTCGAAGAGTTAATCACTTTGCGCAGTGAAGACAAACTGGAAAAACTTAACTACATTGATTTTTAGCTATCATTGTAAATATAGCGAAAATAACTGGCAATTGAGGAAATATTCTATTCTCTGAGAGAAAATACCTTTGAATCTCAGCTAAGTATGCTCCAATTATCACACTCGAAAGCAGAAGCGTAGCTTTCAAATGAGGCATCAAGGCGAGCGGATAAAGCAGCGCTATAGTACTGGAGAATAAACACTCGCCCAAATATGATGACGTTTGCAGACACAGTTATCGTACAGCGCTGTGTCATGTTTGTGTATGAAAATGAATGATAGTTAAAAAACTTCCGTAGTAATGTAGTTTGCTCAGAGCGATACTTCAGTTCCCGTTTTGTTTATAATAGTCACCTTGATTGTTTTTTCTCTGCGGTATACTCACCCGTGTTGAACTCACCTACTAAAACGACCTACTACTTTTCACAAATTCCAACTTGAGTTACGACTACATTAATGCCGTCAGCAGCCGTAATTTTTAGTTTGTCTGTTCAACATCGTTGACCTCATAACGACCTGATTTAATGTTGTACGGTTTACTCAAATACATATCTGTTATTCTTACTAAGATTAGTGACTCATTCATGTTCTACAAACACATAAATGAACGCATATCTACATATTATATTGCATGTAACCTATCCAACAAGAGTGGTGGAAACGTTTCTATAGAGAGGGGATATATAAAATTACATGTATATTCTATATTCATCAGATACATAACTGCCTTAAACGTTTTCAGCATATTGTTGGTAAACGTTTTTCTTAAGTTCCAAGTGATGTTCGTAGGACAATCAGTCAGAGATTAGTAGACCTGCTGCTAACATGAGGAGTGCTGTTTCGGATTTCACTCTGGCTATCTCTATTGAATATGTATAAACGAGAACCGAATCGATCACGTGGTGCTAGCTTAACAGTGTGGTTTAAGATCCACCTGAGCCCCGTTAAACTAGCGACCTTGTGGCAAGCAAGTTGCAACACTGAAAGTTTCACACATATCGGGTGACTTTACTCTGGTGTGTTGTAATCGAGATCATGTTAACAAGGGAACAGAGGTCACGTGGGGATCGACGTGGTTAGGCCAACTTGTGTTACGCCTGGACGGATTGCACGAATCCGTCGCCCGTGAACAGGCGATATAGATAAACAGCATCTGTCTGGTGTTACTCATCGGTTCCTAACACACCGTAGTCGGATGCTTGCCCTCATTGCGTTTGACGCATGCTTGATGGGAGTGAATTGTGAGAGCGTCAGCACAGCATTAGACTTGATTGAAATATACTGTATGATTCCCTGATAGTGCCTGTAGCGCGTTAGCCGAATCTCCCTCTGGCTTTTGAGGTTGGTATGCGTCTTTTGGAGGGAACCGTTTGTGCCTCCCTTTATCTTCCTCAAACGCATATAAACTTTAGTAAGCAAAAAATGGTCCATCCACAATTTAAACGTTGATTCTCTAAATGGGATATCTCATCAACTCTGTTTTAATTGAACAGGTCTATCCTGAGGGGTGATAACCTCATCAACTCTCCCATTCTCACTACGGTGATATGCACTGAGTAATCTGTTTTTAAACGGTCAATAGAGCTTTCTTCAGATTTCAGATATACAACACCAAGACCATATGCCTCGAGTCACGGATTTCTTACCATGTTCATGACATGTACTGGAGGAATTGGCCATGAATTTTTGCATAGTGCAGTAGTGGGCAGTACGAACAGTTAGAAAGACTGCGTGATGTGACAAACATTTGGGATGTTAATGGCATGCTATCGAAATATGAGTCTGTCTTACTCTTTCGTTTCAAACTGGCACAGATAATTTGTCTTCTAACAAATTTTAAATGAGATTCTGATAGTGGATGACCAACAAGGAACAAAGCTGTAAAGCAAAAACGTTCTACGGACTACCGAAGATTCTTTCATTCAACAACTACGTAACACCATAGTAACTCACTGTCATCTGTGCCTAGAATGAAAAGAACACCACATAAAAATTTCTAGTTAGATGGCCATCGTCGAAACTCAAATAAGGACCAATAGGCAACTGGACTAATCTGCCTTCAGAACAGTAAGGCCAACCTTCGAAATAAAAACCGATGGATACCACGAAGCCCTGAACTGCTGCCCAGCAAACTGTTGATGACGGCTCACGAATGAGGACGGAAAGTATAGTGTAAAGAGGCAGGATACTTAATGAGTTAACATGCAGCATATTTATTAAAAACATCTCAGATACCCTCTTTACAAGCATACTTGATACTCAAGCACAGCAAAACTTCTGATAACTGCCACCTCTCAGTGAAAGAAATGGTGAATTTTAATGGTTACAACTGAGACACGAACCCTAGGACCACTGAATGATAATCCAGAGGGGCCGCCGAAACTGGTCTTCAAATACCTAGTTCAATTGTTTGGCTGTAGATTACGTGAGAAATTTTGATACACTGATCGAGAGCGCAGTGCAAACTCAATAAACACCAGTGATGATGGACCTACTTAGTAATGTGAACGGAGGAGTAACCAGCTTAAGCTCTCTGAAAGCTTTTTTACCGGTAGTGTTTAATTAACGTGTGATAGTTCGCATGTATGCATTAAGCGACCAGTCGCTACGGTTGAAGGTGGTAACAAGTACGCTGATAAGCAACTGAGACCTGACAAATGAAAGGCATTCCCTGTCTAAGAAAGTTCTATAAGCATATGAAGACATTAGTTAGGAATAAAAACGCCGTTTAACTTGGAAGTTAAATTTTTCACCAATATTTATAATTTATGATGTATCCGGCCTTACTTGCTAAATGCTTTCGAAGCCAACTATAGAAGATAGCACCTGTGACCGTACTATGTCTCATAAGGTACTTTTCTCGGAACTTTCCGCACAGCTAACCAGTTAGGTATCATAACTCTACTAAATTTCTATATTTGAAAGCCGTGTAAGTGATAGGCAAACCTTTATTCTAATCGTATAGATTATCAATCAGATCGAAAAAATAGTCAAAGTAAATTTTTAACCAGAAGTTAACCAACGTGAACTGAATGATGGGCATTATTTTTTTGAGGACAACGGAATGAGTAACTTTAACTTAAGGTCAGTTATACTTCAAAAGCCGAAGTCAGATAAACATGCCAACCAATAAAACTAAAAGCACGCAATAGCGTCTGTTCATAATAACTGACTGACAGATCCTGGGAGATTTTCACATTTAGGATGAGTTTCTCCATTACGATGACTTCCATTATTGTTTGCATCCCGTGCAACAACAATGAAACCGTAACACTAAGCTGAATTTCCATCTCAGCTGAGCAGCTGTTTAATGAAGTCTGATTGATCAGTGACCTGAACAAATAACCGGGTGGTCGTGAGCGATAAGCAAAATGATTGAAAAATTGCAATGATCAATGAGAACTACCTTGGGAAGATCAATCGCAGGGAGCAAAAATAAGTGAGAAGACAACCTTGAAAGATCTTGAGGATTTATAATGAATACTACCAAGTAGAAATGCGTGAAACCGACTGGCCTATGTCAAGAGACAACCCTTCAGCCGCCATCAAATGACAAGAAATGATATATTGGATTTTGCAATACTTTTCGTTTGGATAATAAATATGCAAAAACACATATAGAGAATCATTCTAGTGTTGGGTGGCACAAACGAAAACAATCATGATACTCCGCGTGTCTCCATTCGGGTTAACCAGCAACATCAAATTAATCAAATATATCAGACGTCTTAAGAAGACAAGAGCTCACTGAAACACTTTAGAACCATTCAACTACTTTCGTGTTGTTTTGACAAATATAAGCAGTAGCAACTGACATACGAGAGTTACGCTGATCCGCCTGTGTAGTTCCTTCGTACAGCATTGCTCACAAAAGAAAACAGCACTCAAAGATTGTCAATAAGCTTCAGTATAGGCAAGAAGTAAACAAAAAACTGTCAGGTTTTACCATTGAGCAGCAGAGGCAGACAACACGAAAGCAATTGCACCAAGAACAAAAAAATAAGTCAACCATCGGAATGTCATGAAAAAGCGTAGTATGACTCTGTCGCAAGTGACCGTTTATTTATGAATATATTTAAACAATTGCGAATAAAGCTTAACAATTTAATGAGGTGTGATGGATCTCGATAACAAGACACGTACGCAAGCTATCAATAAGAAATCGCACGCAAAACCACAACCTGGAGATAGCGTGGTGCAAAGTCAGGTGAACCGAGGTGCAATCCAAACACTTGTTATTAGTTGATGAGTACAAGCAAAATTTTCATTATCACTGATTAACCACCATCCATTTCAATGGGACACCACAACAAATAACCACCCTATGGTACAAACCTGGAGCAGATGGGATCAACGTGACATCTTCGAATTAATAAACCAACGTGTACCACGTGAAGCACCATCGGAAAAAACCAGAAACTCAATCATACCCTAGTTACTGATTCAATAGTAGGCTACTTTCTTCCTCGTGCATGATTAGCTACGGCTTCTCCTCGAGTCGCAAATGTTTCTTTGGTATGCACATACTAGATCCAGCAGGTTGTAACTAAACACGCACTCCTCCGATACACCTGCACAATAGCGGACCAGAAACGCCCTCACCAGGTTCTGCTGTGGTGTACTACTCAGGAATATTAATTAGTAGTAAAGGACGAATGAATAAAAAGGACGTGAAATGTAACTGTTGACAATCTTAAGCAACTGGCTACCGGAAACGGGCATATATTTTTATCCTGGAACGTTTCAAAAGGGAACTAAGCTTGCACAACTAGCGACGAATGAGGAGACATATCAGTAGAACATAACAGTGCGGACGACTGTCGTGGTGCATTTTCACGTATATTGGGTTCAGTATCCGGCAACAGTCAGCCTCCCATGCCAAGAGCCTTTTGCAATCACAACTGATGCTGTGACAACCCCAAAGATGAGGCTCCCATGGCGGCAGCTGTTTGATGATGGAAGTATTGGGGCGATCATGAGGAACTTCAGTAACGTGGTAAAAACGAAAGCAGTCAAGACTGATTATAGGAAGCTAACGGCCCAGCGGAAGCGGCACGAAGAGGCCTTGAAAGGCTAGAGGAGGCCGTTGTGGGGGAGGCGCCGTTGACTGCACACTTGACTGTACACACTGATTCTAAACTTCAATAGACCGCCAAAGCATGACGCAGTGGTTCAAGTCGGCGCCGCTTGGACGTGAAGCGGATGCCGATACTCTTCAGAGATGATTGCCAAGTTGCTACCGAAACTGGAAGAAGATTGCAGATAACAATTGTTGGTGGACGTGGCGGAGAACAAAATAAATCACACATATGAAGATGTGCCCCGTTTGCTGACTGCTGATAAAGAAAAGAAGAGCGTAGAACCGATATCAATAATGATCAGAACAATTGCTAGTTAACCGCGCAAAGAAATTCAGTATGAGATGCGGTAAAGGAAATTGAGAAACAAAATTCGGTACCACCTGGAGCCAGATAGATGATTCTTGGAGTCGATTCGTTACCTGTTGTGATAAGATTGAAGACTAGGAAGCTGTTAAGCAAGTACGGCCTATTAACACTCGCAGTGAGTGGACGAAATCAGACCAACGAAATATCTGCATTTGAAGTCTCTAATTATGGCGCCTCCTTACTTCAGTCCACTGCTGAGTAAAACGCTGAGACACTCCCTAATGATGGCCTACGAGACCTTTAAAGGTTGATTACACATTATATACCCACAGGTGGAACATCATAACCGTATTAATACTGCAGAACACAGGTTTATTTCGAAGGAGTGAGAAGACAGAACAGATTGGATGAGGACGTCATTGAAGAAACCAACAGTCCGTACATCTTGATGAAGAGATCTAACGAGAAATGTCGTTTTTACATGAATGTCGGAGGGCCGAGTGAAGTCACACAACTGTGCCAGTACCGTCTGCTGCTGATTTTTTGATAAGTTGCAACAGGTAAAGCTGATCACATGGTCGGATTTACGTTCTGTATAAGAGCAAGTGGCAGCCGAATTCGTGGATGGAAAGAAGACCGTCTTCAGTGAGCGAAAAGCTACAATAATTCAGACAGTTACCACTCGGCTTGCCCAGTACATTTAAATACTTGGTGGCTGCATCGGTGAAACGAGGGCGTGCTGTGTGAAGTTTATATTGCGATACATAGAGATACATAATCTGAGCACACCGCACAAATAGATATCTAAAAACGAATTCAAAACGTTGGATTTCAAGGTAATGACAATAAATTATCGAAAGTGCTAGTAGAAAAATAGATTGGACAAATCGCCTTCACAGAAAATAACGACACTTAAGGAGACTTTGATTTCGAGTTCCGAGTGAACGTTGAGACTATTTCTGGGATACTCCAGTCAGCTTGTAAAAAGTTTCGTTCAATAACGCCACCATTACACGTGCTACTTCGGAAGGACAGAATATTCGGAAGAATTAACGAAGTTGGAAAAGCGTTCACGCAGGTACAAGAGGAGCTAAATAAACAGAAACGGATGTTGGAATTTTCAAATAAGATAGGAACGTTCCGCTTTTAAGCAGGTGCCACTGTTTGTAGAATTGGAGTAGTACTCAAACAGAAGGACAAATTCATCCATCATTTCAATAGAGTTCTGACTTCGACAGCACAGAAACTTATATGAACTGAGAAGAAATGCTCGGCAACTGTCCGGGAGCTGGACAAGTGCAGGCAATGTTCATTAGGCCGACAGTTTCACCTATCGATGGACCACATCAATCTAAATTGGACCAGGATCACGAGGGATCGAGAAGTATACTAGTCCGAAGGGTACTGTGTCCATAGCTATATGACTGTAAGTTCAGTCAAGTGCCTGTCGCAAGCAGTTGTGTCGCGAACTTTCCTTCTCGGCCACGAGTGAAGCTTCTTTAAGTGAGGTGCGAAAAGAATGCTACATTAGCGGAGCAACACCTGCATGCGCTGCTGCGTTTGTAATATAAGGATCAGGTTCACTGGTAAACGGTTGACGCTCTGGAAAGAGCCGAAAAGATTAAGAAATATAACGAAGAAAAACTGGAAGCCGTTAGTTCCACCGGAGAAAGGACGACTACAATTGTGTAGGGGTATTAAGTGGGCAGCTTGACCTTAGACGGGGGTCATGAATAATGAAATAGACGGCGTGGAAATGAGTGGTAAATTGTCACACGCACGGTAACAGCACTCACGAGTTACTGAAACAGGGAGCGTGCTGGCAGAAAATAAAGATTGATTTGATTGGCCTGAGTGATAATAATGAATAGTAATGTCGGTCAATGGAAGGTGACAGCTGAACAAAACACAAATTCCCCAACCAAGCGTTCTTTACGGTCTTAGTAATTTGATGCTACCTTTTTGACTATAGAAAGCTTTTTAGCAAACAAAATTTGCCTGCCCGTTTAACTGTGCAAGTTGATGTGGAAAGTGGATGCACCGACTGCAATTCGGACGACACAGTGCAGTTACAAAAACAGACATGCATACCAGTGTTGTTTGACACCGAGCTCTCCGAAGGAGCTGTACACGCGATTAATGAGCACAATGAGATATATTAGGAGTTAAAAGGTGAATGCATCGATTGGGGTGTGTGTGTTTTCTTCTAGAGACTGGTCCTGAGAAGTGAAGCGACAAACGACAGACCAAAGCTATAGAGTACATCCACCTGTTGGTCTGATCATGATTTGACACTTCTAGCAAGTTCACGATGCTGTTGAAAGAAGGTAGTCGATCGGGACTATAAACGTTAATAAATACAAACTACTTCAATTAGTCAACTTCGAGTGCTTGGAAGTGAATTCCTTGACCTCTCTCCTGCGAAACTTTTACAGGACTATCACCAGATGTGTACACATAGTGTAGTGGATTATCAAACCGGAGGTGCAAGTATTCCAACTCTCGGCGGAATACCTCAACACGGCAACGAGACACGTCCAAAAGCCCACAACGATCGGATTGCGGACAACACGGGCGACCGTATGAACCATCGTTTAACGAGATCGGACCAACGGACGAGGAATGGCAAACGGACATCCCCGACAGGAGACATCAGTCAAACACACAAACCGGGCAAAAGTGCACACGACGTGTGAGCGGAAAACAGGATTGTGGACCGGAATTCCGGTTCATAAACGCGAGTGCGTATGTGGCATGGCAACCAGCGAGTTGGACACTAGACAGTGTGCCTCATTAAACCCCTATTCGCTACAATAGTCAAAGGAATGGTTCTCACTGATGAAAGAAACGTTTGACTGGTTTGTGCTTGTTTCGCGCAGATGAAGGCTGTCACCTACAACAATGTGGCGTTGTTACATTTTGATATTGCTGACAGACATTAGTAATGCACTATCTGGATGGCGTGTGCGCACGTGATTGACTTCTGATTCGACGTTGACACCAGACAGAACTGATAGTGGAACATGCTGTGGCTTATGTCTGCAAGTGTTAGTTGAGCGGCAATAAAGAGTGGAACTGCACGTCGGATATTTCGTTACCTGCTCTGCATCTGAGTGCATCAGTGTGAATGGAATCATCCCCATTAGATTCAAGAGCGCAGACATCGATTAAATTACTGCCAACAGAATGAAGTGCACACCACAGAACACCTCATGGAGTATTCTGCTCCTCTAAATATATGTAACACAAGAAGACAACCTCCGGTGTGGTCAAATAGTCAGGTTGACTACATGTTTGATCTGCTGATAACTGTTCACGACGGGAATAATTTCGACAAGTTTCTATGAGATATTGTTCTCATACTTAGCTCGTCTATCAGAAGAGTCAAGGGTGCATCAGCTCTACGTAGGAAACGAGTTTTAAGGAAAATGAAGGCGCGACGAGAGGGACAAAATGTGAAAGGCTTTTGGCAATTGGGCGATACGAACGCTATGGAAAAAAGTGAAAGATGATTTGGTCATGACTACAATAAAACGTCGTTAAAAAAGCACTACATGATTTTCACTCAAAGCTCTGCACTCCAATCTGACGTAATAGCTAGTGCGCGGATAAACACCAAAAACAATTAACTCTGCAATCACTTCAGGAGACTATAAATACTGGGTAATAACAATCATATCAATGTGAATAAAATAGATAATCCTCCTTGAAAACAGGGTTTAAAATTGTCATAATTAAGCTAGCAGTCTTAGCAGACCGGGAAACCTGCACTGCTTTAGCGCATTCATAAGAAGCTACAGTGATAACTGGTACAAGCGTTAATTGCCTGTCCACTGTCAACTAACGTCAGTTGCAATGAGTAAGCAGCAAAACGAGTAAGTTGCGTTGTGGTTTATTTAAACCAAAATACACGTATGAAGGGGTCTCGGGACGCTTATATCGTGCGACTTGCATCTTGTTGAGCGACTGTGAGCAGCAGGACCCCCACGAATAACACACCACCCAAGTCATGCTTCGGAATCCATGTCTTCTACACATTTTCCTCACACAACTGAAATAATCAGTTGGTTATTCCAATTTCTAATTTGCAAACTCTGCTGTCAACAATCACCACTGTCTCAGTTTATTTACTAACCATGCGATCCTACCCAGTCAATGCTTACTTGTGGCACGTCCGTGGAGTAGATCTTCCCAAATCACCATTATCCACCGCACATTGTACCATACATCTTGAGCATGCTATGAACAATAACAACAACTGTCCCTGGAATCAAGTGACGCCACACTCACCTTCATCCTGTGAGTCTTTTCTACCTGCAGTTGTCATCAACTTTGGGTTTTATAATACACAACTCCCAGCCTCCAAGAAATGTAATGAGAACGCGTCCACTATGTTGTTTCTGTGGAAATCTGTTCAGTTCCTTGTAGTCCAATGTGATTTTCTAGTATTCTCGCTGAGTCTCAAAATTATACATTTCAGCAAACGAATCAATCCTTTCACATACTTCCGTATCATGTGCACAATCGACCTAATAACTTCATATCTTTAGACATTCAACATCCAAGGGTGTAGTCCGGCTAACTTACAGGCATGGTGTTCCGACTTGCGACCCATCCTGTTGCCACCCAAGCCCTCAACATGAGTGTCAATTGAAAAACCTATAACTACGCACACCGTACTACGGTTAATAGCACTTTATTCCGAAATTCGTTCACCATGGAGTGAACGGCTTAACTTAAGAAACCCGAAAAATTTGGCAGTAAGATACTGTATTTGTCATCAAGGAAACTAATCCTTCGCTCTGTCCGAACAAAAACCAAGCCAATCGCTGTGCCAAGTTATTCGAACCACAGCGCATTGAGTAATGTCACACACGTGGACAATTAGAGTGGAAACGTCCATCGACATTTTGTCTATTCAGTGACATAAGATTGTAGGTTTTCCTTCTACGTTGAAAAGCGACCGGGAATCAAGGAAGGCAACTATGTGTAGCTTGGTAAAGAACGCCTAAGAGTAAAGTTTGGTGTACTTAAATATAAACGCCCAATGTACAATTTAATGAAGCTACTTCGTCCATTCGGCCTTACGGATGTCTTGCAGGAATCGTAAGGCGAACTACATTATAAAACACTACCGAGTCATATGGTAAAATCAGTGTCTCTTCATTGGACTGTTTAAACTACGACTAACAATGTTTACGCAGTGTAATTCACTGATCAAAGGACACCCTTTATACCAAAAGCACCAAGTTCAGGACGTGCCAACTTCGAGCGTTACGGTTACAGCAGGAATCCCGGGCCTTAGACTTGCCATTTATGTACTGAATCTCCGCTGCTGATGGCAGCAAGAGAGATGGCCCAACCTGCCACGGATTACTCTGTTTACAAATGAGTAAAGGCAGCGGACAACCCCAGTGAATTGTGACAAAAATGACCCGGCCAAATGTAGTTTGTTATGACAGCAAACTAAACAGGTACAGCAAATGAGTTTTGTGTACAGCCGCAATATGAAAAGAATACGAGGTGAATTTACACAAACTGTTATCTGTGTTTTACCAGCACCTACACAATGAGCTGGTGAAGTCTATATATTTAGTGACCCTAGGGGGATGCATACCAAATCGTATTACATAAGGACGAACAAATAACGCGTATGTAAATCGAGGTCAACAAGTCACTCAATGAGAATAACTCATGGTCACAATGAACAATTTTCCTTCGAATTTAAAACATTTCCGTTACATGGCACGTTGAAAAAAATATCTGGATTACGGTTTAAATCTTAAGATTTCGTGCAAAACGTCATCAATGTTTAGAAACTCATCAGTCTTTTGCCTGTAAGGAATGGGTGCTTGAGACAGCAACTGTAATCTAAACGATCCTGCCAACCAAGGAAGTGATACTCAGTCACGTGATATTTTGCGCCACCGCAAAAACGCAACACGGAGAGGACATGTCCGGTCCAAATGGTTGCTATCAGAACAGGACTGGACTAAAAACTATTTGTACTCAAATGGTATGGGCAAAACCAAAACCTCCAGCTCAAAACGTCGTATCCTGATCCGAAGAGTTCACCTACTCAATGACCGGCCGTATGAATAAGGTTCGTAATGTGAGTGATAGTCACAATATCCAATATGGTAGCGTAACTCACTATGAGACACGTGCGTTTTATAGAGCGTATCAAAACAAAACACTGATACACAAATATCTAACATCGAAATGTCAGTTGACGACTTGCACGTTGTCAGTCGACAAGTTATTATCGATCATACAAATCAGTATTTCGACTCAATTCCCAAGTAAGTAATCAAACTGCGCGGAAAAGCAATCACACCCAAATCAAGGAAGACGAATTGAATTAGACAGTACCCAAAAAAACTAGGACGGGATGTGGCATAATTCCAGGGCGAATCAACAAGTTTGTATTGGACAAAAGTGGTGTATTGAATAAAGCGATTGTGAATTAATCAACCTTAGTGGTGACACTGGAAACAGGTGGGAATTAAATCAACGCTTCAAGCTGGCTTGACCAATCAATTGCGAATACTGATCTCATAAATGAAACGCCACTCGCAAACCAGTTTGTTGAACAGCGAGCAAATGAGAACAGTGATAAAGTTTAAAACGGCATTAGAGTAGCAACTAAAAAGAAGATCGCAATGTGCGCTGCAAGTCGTTAAAAAATCACTCTCACCAACCAGACTATGTGAGAAAAGGGGTGCGGCGTTTACTGGCCTACATCAACCAATTAAGAGCGGTAAACTGTGAAAATGAATCGCGGCAACCGCATCCTGAAAGCAGCTCCAACAGAAAGAGTTCTCTCTTGGTACTATCAGCCACTTGCAAGTCGTTCTAAATATATACAAATATATTGTATAGACCAATAAGCCTTCGAGCATTCAACACCACCATCATCATCGCGACATCCATGAGCCCGAAGAAACTGCGGCTCGGGCCGCCGGTCGCCTCAACAGTGACGTGGAATATCCTAGAAGAAAACGTTACTAAGAATGAAGAAAGTTAAAGACAAAGCGGAAGAACT
>LUCH01018631.1:0-12711 GCA_013368495.1 Paragonimus heterotremus | reverse complement strand
CGGAATGGCAATCAGGCGCTAACAACCAAATCAAGAACGGTAATCAGCTGCTACATGGATTTTGTTTGTCAGATATGGTAGTTAGAAGAAGCAGTTTGAACGCTTGTCAGAGTTGAACAACCGAATTACATAAGGCAAATAATCAACAGGTCAATCAAGAGGCGAAACGCTTTCCGCCCAACAGCAACGACTGACGCTTTTGTTTCCTTATGGAAGTGTATTGTTATTCTAACAGATTGAGGTTGCTCAGTGACGTTCTGACCACTGCTGTTCTTGTTTTCTCGCTTTGGTGGCCTATTATGAGGCAGATTTGGGCGACTGTTTTCTGGTTGGAGGCAACTGTTCGCCAACCTCCCACGACTTACTCGATTCACGCAACAGTATGATCCGCTTCCATTGCTGAACGTAAGTCTAGATTTTGACTTCTAGCAGTCGTCTAACAACTGTGTTTGGTGGATGAACATAAATGGTTACAGCGAGTTTAATAGCGGCATATACACAGTACAAACAGACGACTAATAACCGTTTTGGCTGAAGAAGAATTATTAGCAATAGTTCCAATTCGTAATGTCATATATGAAATAAAGTGCCTGACAAACGATTCTTTACCCTTGTGACACACTTGGATTTCAGTTTCAGCTAGCAATTACATAGAAATGCATGATAAATGTGAAAGGTAGAATTCAGAACAATCGCACTGGAAAAATAACTGTTCATTCCTTCATTGTGTGTACATGATGTCAGTCGTCTATAGATGAACAGATGGTCCAGAGAACCTACTCTGGTTTAAGACGAAAAATGGAAGCTCAAAGAATGTTGGGTGTGATATTATCACTGTGAATAACAGCAATCCAATTAAACAGGCGAGAGATATTTGACGGAAAATTCACCTTCTAGTCCACGCTGTATCATCGGAATGAATAATCATTTCTAATGATATAGCTATCATCACAAATTCAGATGAACATGCAAAAGCTGTCTCTCAGTCTAGAAATGCATCCTCCGCGATAAATAATACTCTGGCTAGTAGGAAAGAGATCAACCCAACTTCGAAGCTTACGACTAACATCGTGCGTGATGTGATCTCATACAGAACCTAAGCCGATCAAAATCTGTTTACTCGCGGCAAGCTCGCTCATCTAACCCGAAGTTGTCGCTGCTCGTAATAGCGCAGGTGTGGTACTAGACGTCAGTATAGTGGAAGATTATCCGAGTCAGTTTGTCTGGATGGAAAGGGTTGTGAAATACGGGACCGACTCCCATAATTCCGCCATTCAATCAGCCCTCCACACTATGGGTTGTGATGTGGACTCCATTTCTCACTCATCTGTGATCACCACTTTTCCTGGTATCATGCATCCCTCTTTCTGCAACGCGATTCCAACGCAGTCACTGATCTATGTCTGATGACCATGTCTAAATTGCTTGAAAACCTACGACACATTTATGCTGACAATCTGCATGTCCTTTCTTTGAGTAAAGCCGTGTAAATTGCTCTTCGAATGAAACGATAACGACTATGTTCCACACGATGCATCCTCACTAACGATAAATGTTTGTTAGCAGTTCAATGAACACCAGCTGGTTTGTGATAATCGGAAATTGACATCCAGAACCCATTCAAACACACAGCCAAGAAGTGTCGAGTATCAAGATAGCATGTGAGATCGAGTTCAAGAACAGTGTTTCGATTCCGTGATTTTCACGCTACCATCTCAGAACGCCTTTCAATAGTCTTCATTATGGACAGTCAAAAGATAACTAGTCAAATTGCGGACTCTCGGTTGCCCATCTCTATTAGGAAGCAACTGAATAGAGTAGAGGGGCCATGTTCGCTGAGTTGATCTAAATCTGAGGTGATGTTTCTCATTACAAGGTTGGTTACGGAGAACATTTCCCAGAATACCTGGGCATATCCCAGCAATCGTGTTCGATGAGCACCCGTCTCCAAGGCCTCAGATGATTGCCATGAAAACTCTCGCTTAAACGGTCCGCGCTTAATAATTCAATCGGCTGATGAAATAAAAGCTATTGCAATGATCTTCGGATTCGACTTAAGGCGTTTGATTAAGGAAAACCAGCAGATCTCATGCATAACATGAATACGACCACATTTGAAAAATGCAACCGAACCTATCTATAACATCACTTGTTTAATAGTATCATAACGTAAACAGTGTCTGAGTTACCACAGCTGAATTAGAAATGAGCTGGAAGAACTTGCAATTCATGTTTTACACTCGAAGTAACACACTGATCGTGTTATCACGCACATTAGTTCGAGGGGCCTCAATAGGGGTGGGTCCAGAATTAACTGTAATTCTCCCCACGTGAAGGACTACTAGAAGAGTGTACCCCTGAGTGCAAGCGTACAGGAATTAATGTGCGCATCTTATTGTGGATTTGAATGATGACTGTGGTAATTTCAGAATATAGAAAGACTAATGGTTCTGAGGATTTCGTCAACAAACTTCTTGCACGTTTTCAAAAACAGGTCAGCAACAGCATCGCCAGGAGCTAAACGTGTGATGTCAATTGCTTGGATATCGTTGACTTACCGTTAACATATGGCTTGAAAATGTCTATAAAGACTGAAGAAAACCACACGAGGACCATGTGACAAAATGGGTAATCACACAGCCATTAGTAAAGCCTGAACTTTTCTGATAAAGTCTGATATAAATTAGGAGGAATCACACCAGGCGCGTGTCTCTTGATTATATGAAAACGTCTCTGAAATACTACTGGAGCAGTGCATATTGTGGTAAGACGGTGTTTCAAGCTATGTGGCCCATACCTCTGTGACTCTGGACATTATCCCTCATACAGTTGAGTTTCTCTGCAAATATTTAGGTATCATCCTAATTATCCCCATTTTATTGCACTATTCTGTTTGACATGTTCTACACAATGTTTAGTTCTTTATAGCACTTGTTAGATCTGTTGTAGTTCATCTGGTACGTTCGCCGTCTTTTGTTTGATATAGTGCGGAGTGATGAATTCGCTGAGGCATGTTTAGTTCATTTGTAGAAAGACGATCCTTCATTTGCCTTTGCTGTATGCAGTAAACGATCATAGTGAGTTTTGTACCGTAACTGCACTTAAAATGTTTGCATTCTTCTTTGTTTAATAATTATCATTGCTTATCTGTTAAAACCCTCATCTTGGTATTGTTTTCATCATCATCTGCACCCGATTGTTTCAATGAGCTTACTTCTCGTTGACTGGTGGCTGTTTGTGAACTCATGTTTCGTTATTCCATTTTGAACGTCTTCGTTAGGTAATTTGTATATCCGGTTGATTCACATTCAAGGTGAGATAGTACCTTCATTGCAATTTTACCAAACAGTACCGTATAAACTCCAATCGTTTCGATCGCCTTTGTTGACGTTTTGGATTTGGAAGATAGTCCCGGTAACCCGTCTGCCTGAACAAACGTTGTTGGAATTGCGGAGTGCGCATTACTGAGTAAATTATCCTAGATCGCCAGAAGCGATTTAATAGGCATGTTGATTTCAACACAAATTCCGACTAACTTTTTAAATGGATGTGTCACGTTGCGCACAGATATTACAAATCTGTTAACGTTCAAATAATTTTAGCATTGCTGTCCATCATTTCCTAGTTTCACTACAGGACATCGATACCAAGTGAGCTGGAGTATGTCCGCTTGTCTTGAATGTGGTTGTCGTCAGAGATTTTCTTCAACCCACTTCGGTACTTCAGCCTAGTCTCTTTATTAGCAGGATTATCTACTACCACCGTTTCCTACCTGTAATGAGATTGGACTGGAGGGATTTCTTGATTCCAGAAGTTTCACTCAATCAGAGTTTGCGCACAAGCTGCTACAGACGGAATTATGTTCAAACTGTCGCCAACTAATCATAGACGGGGACCAGCTGCTGTTGAATGTGTGCTTGTTTGAAACGGCCGAGTTGCTAGATGCAAAGCCGTGGGACATCACAGCAACGAACTAGCCATTCAAAACGCGAGAACGCCTGTCGCTTAATATTAATCGCAGATAGCATTGTTCCTCCATTAAAAAATTGAGATTGTTTAGTGCCGCCCAGATTCTTGTCCTGATTTCTTCGTGATTGAGTAGCCCAGTAAGCGACACTACCTAACCTTGCTGACACAATGAAACCACTAACTGATTTGTTGAGTTTCAAACGGAATAAACTCTTGGACATTCTGTAGCATCAATCAGTTCGTCTTACTCGATAAAGCAGATACTTGAACAAGAAACATCCATCACTTGATTGATTCATTTTCTTCCAAATCTCTGTAGCCAGCACAAACTTGCTACCGTGAATTGTTGGCAATCCATCTGGCCATCAAGCACTTCCGTTATTTGTTGAAGCACGTATACTTTATGTTTTTACTGAACGTAAACCATTAACGTATACCCTATCAGTCAAATCTGACCGTTATTCACAACGGTAAATATGTCATTTGGAAATTCGATAGGTCCATTGACAACAGAACGCGGTAGGCGACGATGTATCGAGAGTCAAGCCGTAGAACACCCCGCTCGACAGTTCCGTCAAATTTGTGCAGGCGGGTAAAGTTCAGGTCTACGATACTCATATTGATAATCACAATGTCTGAATGAAAGCCCAGCAAATAAGACGTCAGATAGTATTACTACGGTTGTAGTGAGGAGGAGCGAACGTAGTATACTACTCACACGGCTACTATTCAGTGGTGAGACCAGAGCACATATTTTGACGTCGAAGTAGCCGCAAGAAGAATACAGGAAGAAATATCGGAGTGCGGCCTTGCCAAAGATGGTTCTTGCTACGTCTGGCGTTTGTGACAACCGATACAGTCTAGGCCGAGTATTGTATGCAAATGAGTGTTTTTCTTTGTGGTCCTGCTCAACCGCTTAGCCCATGTGTTGCTTTCTGGAATAAACAACCCTTCTGCCATCCGCGTTCTTGGATCAAAACACGGTGTAATTTTTCTACAAAATCACTGAGACCTGTTGTCCCACAGGAAATGCAGAACTGGCTTTGATGCCCCCCACAACGTATCATGTCCAGGAACCAAGACACCTAGAAGAAATGTTTTTGAACGACTCGTTTTGTTTTGCATGAACGAAGATACTGGCGATTGGACGTGTTGTTGCTTGGTTTGTCAATAATACAAGATCCATCGTCATATCGTTACTCCAGTTGTATCATTTCCACCTCCTGGTGCCTGCTTTGACCATATGTATGTTGACATTGCTGGACCCCTGTCACCGTCAAAAGGTTTTTGATATCCCCTCACATACCGACAGACTTGATCGGTGGTCAGAGGTTTTCCCGAACTGTGATACCACTAATCAAACCCTTGCGACTGTATTCGCAGTCGGATGAATGGATCGCGAATCCCAGTTCCAGTCTCATTTATTTGAGTGATGCACACGTCTCGGGATTCAACGTAATCATACCACATGGCACCATCTGCAATCCATTGGAATAGTCGGAATGTTCCATCGGACACTAAGGCTACCCTGACCATCTGCACACTTAGCCAGTTGGAATGACCCAGGTGGATTTGGCTCGGAGCGACCGAGGAACAGAAACGAACGACGCGTCTAGACTCGGATCGGAATGAGACATGGTCTCAGCGAACGCAATCACATTAGGCATGCAGACTTTTTCAAAAAATAGGGATCCGAAACAACAATTTGAGGTTTCCACTGATAGGCTCTGAGATACCGTTATTTGTTAGCGAGTATCCAAGTTGTCACGGTTGAGAGTTTCAATACAAGTTCAATGGAAGTGATTTGCGTGAATGATCGACAAACAAAGAAATAGTTGTCTAATAGAAGAAGGAATCTACCGGGATATTATCTCAAAACTATCATATTACAGAGGTTATGTACATGATACATTGGTCCTTTTAAAATTCGGATGATATCTGAACAACTTGTCCTGCGGCTTAAAGACGTGTGGACGTGTGTGATGTGTGGAACAGAGGCTGATGACAGTCTGCTTTACTCAGACATATTCATCACACGAAGGGCGGACGGATCAATAGTGCGTGGCATTTACAGGTAACCAACATGGTCTGGTTGGTGTATGTATTACACTAATTTCAACCCCGGTGAAATATAAGCGGGTTGTAATATTAACATCGTTCACCAGAGTACGCCGCATTTACACATCCGACTGTGTTGAGCAAGAGCTATAAATACTTAGGACGATTTTGGAGAAAAGCGGATTACGCAGAAGCTTTATTCAACGTCACAGCGAATGGAGACGTAAAACCAGTAAGAATGATGAGATCTCCAAGATATTAGTGTATATTGAATTGCCTTTCTTTGAAAGGAGTATCGTGACGTTGCGAAAAACCTAGTGAATTAATGCTTCATTGAAACGGAATCACAGTGTCGCCGAATTGAGGGTCCTTTAATATCACCTCAAGTGTCTGCGCGAGACTGTAGCGTAGTGACCATCAGGTGAGTTTGGTTACTGAATTATTGATGACAAGTCACGGTACTATAAGTAGTACGTCACCGTTTGCCCATTGTGAGCTTAAATGGATGCTTCTATAGAGGAAGCACCAAAAGGAACAAGCCATGCTTCGTAAAGGGAAATAAGATGTCCGGGCATACAACTGGCAAGAGTTACCCTTTCCGGTAAAAAAAAATCACGCTGCCATCGTATTACTGATAAGTAGTTTAGTATGTTTGATGGCCCAGCTTCGAAGCTTCGCTTGCCACGTCTGGGATATGCCGTTTTTGTCGCTGGTTCGGATCCAGCCGAAGTCCACTTTTTCGCAAGTAGATCACTTTTAAGTAATTTGGTAGGCGCTGACAGTTAGGATTGTCAAACTGTTGCCAGTCGTGAGCTAATACAGTGGTGAATTGGTTGTGATTCAGGACTACTACAATACAACCATCTGCATGGTCAACGTCCACAATTAATGAATAACACGACGTGAGGTGAAAACTAAGCTACCGATTTCAAAATGACACCACAATGTAGATTTCCCAATACGGTCAGCGATTCTTCAACTACCCAATAATCGTCCAGTGCTTGAACCACGTCTGTACTCACTTTACTGAATGTAACCTAAAGATGCTAGCTTAGAATCGAAGCGTGCAGCCAGCATACCCAACCGCCTCACAGGAGGTCACATAATAAAAGTCTCTGCCAAAATAGTTGATCGAATAAATCGATTATGTTTATCATTACATGTAGCTCTCAACTCGAATAGGCCAGATGGGGTGCGAATAGTGTTTGACGGCGCTGCCACAATATATATCCCTAGTTCACACTGGAAACACGTGCTTACTGAACTGGATCTGGTTGATGTGGCCTGGAGAGGAGACCCACATTTATATTCACGAGGTGGACTTTCTGTTTTGCCAACCTCAGTATAAGACGGTTTCGGATAACAACTCAGCAACGTCATCATGTTTAACTTCATCAACAACTGAATACTTAACTGGTGGGACTGCGCACACACTAGCATATTCCAGTTGGCTAAATTTGATGAAAGCAGTGAGGTGGCCATCTCGATTCGTTGGTTTTTGCATATTAAGAGGTGGCAGCCAAAGTGATAGGGTCACTACGTAAGTTCAGGTTGCAGCGAAGCAGCAATAATTCGACGGCAATTGTTCCGTGTTTATTGATGGACGGATAACGAATAATGACGAACAATCAGAGATGGAGAAATGTTGAGCGCACGGATCGCGAAGTGAATTTGCGCCACAAATGTGAGACGGATAACTGATCCAACAATGGGTCGCGGCACCAATTTGTAGTGCGACTCTTAACCTTGATAGCTTGAGTACCCACTAACAAATAACGATATCTCAGTGATAGTCAATGAAAAGATTAAGTCAAATGGTTTGGATCTTTATTGTTGAGATCGGTGTACAAGCTCAATGCAGTGGCGCTCGTCCGGACCGTATCCTGCTCTGTACAGCTGTGTTGTTCTCTGTTCCGATCAAGGTCCAACCGCGTCATGCGTGCCTGTGTATTGACCACACTGAATCACATCCAGTTGAAACGTTCTAATTGGCTGAGTGTGCAGATGATGACTGCGCGCGTGCGTGCGCCCGTTCGGGTGTGGAAGAGAGCCTTCGGGCCGGTGAATGTGTAGTCGTGCCTATGCAGGTTGGGACAGTGAGCGTCAATTAGATTAGACGACCTGACACGAGATGGGCCGCGTGAGTTGGCGAGACGACGGCTACATTCACTTCTCCCTTAGGTCTATTGACTTTTCAAGTCCACTCGTGTGAAAATCTGACCCAATCCCATATGTCACAAATGCTTGCCCCTGTATTTTACCACCCATCCTGTTTTTAAACCATGTATTCATTTTATCGCGTCAGCTTGATAGTTGTACGAATAACCAGTTGCCCATTATTGTACTTTGCTTGAGTGGTATGTACATCACTTATTTGGAGCTCAGCTTGTTCCATTTGTTTTTGAACCATTTGATTGCTCGTAAGAATCCTATTGTGATCGTAATTCACCTTTAATCTGTTCAGCACATAATTTCAAATGATATGAGAAATTTTTTGCATGAAAGTCGTTGGTTCAACAACGAGAATACAAATGGACTGCATATTAAGTCCGGTGGATCGATTGATGAGGGAACATTGAATCCTGAATGCGATGATTTGCAAACAGAAAATGTGTGATTTTTGACAAACTAGTCGGAAGTATATAGGAGAGCCCACGATCGACTTTTCTATCCGTTAAATGATTGGGCACCACCGGGAAATTGTAGGCTACTGTTACTACTTTCTAGACACCGTGATAGTTTGTCCAGTAACACTCAGGAACACCTGTACATCGGACCTTGTTTCAGTTATACGTATATAGCCGGTTTTTATCCGAAAACGAGAGATAGCTGACAACCAGGTAGTAAGTATTTGAAGTGGTGTACGCAAACCATCCAGACCATCCAGAATGCATCGTGTGAGAAGGTTTTCCGCACTAGGTACTACCCTATGCACTTCTTTCTCTGCGACACACAATTCCACATTTTGTGTTCGGACGAGGTGCATTAACTGTTGATGACAACAAAAATACACTAGATCCAACTTCTCTACATCTGCTGTATGACCGCTAGACAGTTCTGTGACGAGCACCTTAACTACTGCAGTGAATGTAGCCTCTCATGATCCACTGGCTTTAGCCAGTAAAGTTTGCAATACAAGTGAAACTGACACAGTATCACATGTGGTCCCTATTTCCAGAGCTCGATTAAACAGGACTATCACGGTTTCCCGGAAAATACTCAACTCCATTACGGTTAATACTTTGTCTACTTAACACTCAGGGAAACGACATAATTCTACGATGCTTCGTCAGCTCCTTTCTAAGAAGTTCACTTCCGCCGCATGGTAGGGGCTAACTGATGAAGGTGTAATATCGGCAAAACTGTTGAAGGGCACGAGAATCGTTGTTCCTAAATAGCTAAGGTTCCCAGCTTGGGAAGATTTTTATTTCATAAGGAACTTCTGAAATGCACTGGCAGTTGTTTCGCGACGAAAAAGATCGAGAGCTCTAGAAAAGCATTTGCACCAAATTGGGCACTGAACTACGTATCCTAAATTCTATCACGCCATCAGCCAGGAAGTTGGGTTTGAACCATACTGATGAACCCTTGGCTAGTGAAGGTCGTACCTTCAAAATGTTGTTTGGCAAAAGATTTTCTTCTGGCGGCTTACAAGACGCTGGATGGTTCTGGGGCATGGATGTATCCTGCTATAACACAGACGGAACGATAGAGGCCAGAGCTCGTTAACAAGTACTTCAAGGCCTTTGGGCGGTGAGGAACACATGAATTTAAATGATGATGCTATATTTTACAACCCAAATGAACATTCTGCCATAACTGGAAGAATGTGCTAGCCGGAATGTTCGGAACCAAACTTTTGTCGCCCCGCAACTTCCGTTGCTGAAAAAAAGCTACACAAAATATGAAGCCATCTATGAGGAATCAAGGCATGCACCAAGAGATTAGTTTTCCATGGAAGTGCGGCTAACCGATAGCTATCCAGTCGCCTATGAGAGAGTAATACCACTTCTTAGAGGATTTACGTAAGATTGTGCAATGCATCACCTATACACTACAACCGTAGAGGATTACGTATTGAGAGGATTGGCTGAAATTTCGAAGCCAGCGAAGCTGAATACTGGGCGGAATCCCCAGTTTATCCATTACCAGGCTGTTATCTACCCAGAGAAGTAAGGATAGGTCTGAGTCGTATTCGCATGCACAAATAAATTACAACGTGCATCCTTCATTTAGCAGCTGTTTGAAGTACGCGAACTTGTCAAAAGTTTGGTTACTGTTCGGAGGAAACCTGGGGTGGGGTATATTTCAGTAGTTGCTGTCACCGAAGCCATGTTTTATTAAGTCAAGATCTGGACAAAAGACAGGGACTACCTACGAATTTGGTAGCGGATCAATGGAGAGTTTCATCAGGAACCGGCCTTATTTCACGTGACAGTTCAATTAGCTGTGCCACCTGCGTACTCAACTGGACAATAGAAGATTGCATTAACAAATCTCTCCACTCAACATCATCTGTTATGGGGTGGAGTGTTTACGTTGGTGATTACCAGTTCAGCTGCGAGTCGATGGAATAAGCCCAGAATTTAATCTCCCAGCTTATAGCAATCACGTCTAAAGGCGGATTCAGTTTGACAAAGTGAACGGGCAACAAAGCCGAGCATCACTCGTTCAGCCGAATGATCCAGTTTCTAGCGATTATGTACATCATAACCTCCGATCCTGTTAAATGCATCCAACTATTGTTGTAACGTAGAACCTGTGCGGCAATTATCTTGCCATTCGTCTAATGAAAGCCGGTGCCGAATGCACTCGGGAGCCCTACTCTCATTCGTAGACTCCACTTATGAACTTATGTAATTTGTCGTTCGGTACTTCTCACAGCTAATCTACCGCTACAGCAGTTTATCGGAAAAAAATATGGACTGGGATGAAATTGCGGACGATACGGAAATGAGTGAATGACGCAATTTTTTAATGATATACGTTTGTTAAAACAAATGTGGATTCAAAGTTCTCTCTCACCGAGGACATTCGCTGCTACGGATATGAGACCGCATATTCTGTCAGGTTCATCAGAGTCAGTTTATGAAGTGACAGTTTACACAAATTCGATGACAAGCCTGACGTGTATTCAATCTTACTAGGCAACTCCCAAGTCTCGCTAATCAAATCTATCATGGTTCCTAGTTTGGAAGAAACAACCGCTGTTCTTGTTGCCTGTCTAGCCACCTAGACCTTGGAATAACCTTAAGTGTAATCCAGTCCGATGTTATAGGTGGATTCTATGCTGATTTCGCAATTGATTCGTTCTACAATCAAGTGGTTCGCCGCTTTTAGAGTAAATCAACTGTCACCCATACACCAGTGATTATCTTCTGCTCAGAGAAGATATATTGAACTACGAGAGGATATTGCAGGTTTAGAGTCGAGAAGAGTACGCGCATAGACGCAAGTGGAAGTAGTGGCTTCATGCACTTGAATTTGAAACGGAAATAAACAGGATAACCGCGTTTATCAAAGGCATTTGCTGAATTTCGAACAGAACAACTGGAGGCTGACGTAATTTTGGCCTACCGTCACACAGCAGTAAGTTTGTGGTTGAGATATTATTCACTATTATTATAAAACAGGTAGAAGTTCTACGAAGAAAAACGAGATTTGAAGATAGAGGGTCTATCTTAATTCACCGATATTCTCAGGTAAGGATGTCTGTGGAGAAAGGGCTTCATAAAAGGAATAAAGAGTGGGCGTGACGGACTTGCGAAAAGAGCAGTGAGAAGAACGAACGGATGAATTTCTTGAAGAGACATGTAGCATATTTATCTGTTAGGAGAAACCTTGAAAGGGCCAGAATGCCAGAATATTTGACAGCAGCACTGCGATTGCTGTGAGTGCGAGTTCTGATTTCACATTTGACTTTAACTCTACTTGTCTGTTTACAGTAGCATAAATGTGAAACGATTTTCTCCGTCAAGAATTTGTGTACAGACAACAGGTTGATATTGCGCGATTTATTACCGGACAAATTTCGGTGCATCTTTACGAGTGCACATCACAGACCATTTATCTATCAGTATGAGTAAGCGAACAAAATACTGAAGAAAGTCAGTTGTCAGAGTTCGCAATCACTGTCACTACCGTTCTAACGACAATCAACAAACAGTTATTTTGGAACGCTAAACGGGTTTCGACTTTCGGATGGCAACCGCATCAGCATAGCACAATGTTCGCCTGTGTGAAGTTGAGCAGATAACGCGAAATGCCATCATAGGACCACATTAGTGTTGCGTAATAAGAATATGACATGTGATGGATGATACAGGCTCCTTGCTTCTACGCCTGGCTGTGAAGTCATGTGTTTGCGTGACCTGTGTTCGGAACCACGTTAGGATGTTCCCCACTACCCAGGTTCGCAACTGGTGCTCATTCATGCCTTTGTAATATGCTGCAAATCCATGTCGATATTCATGTGCAACGTTGGAATCAGATGACTCAGGTATTCATTGTTTCACACAGGGCGTCCGCTACACGAATATTCTGGAAAACTGCATTTCATTTTGACTCCATCAAACTTACCTAACGATGGCGAATAAGTTACCACGCATCGTTTCTCTTAGAGAGAAGTCGACGTAATACCGACTTTTTAGACACTGTATCATGTGGAATTTTCAGTTCAAGTTG
>LUCH01018630.1:0-12865 GCA_013368495.1 Paragonimus heterotremus | reverse complement strand
TAGTAGTTGGTGTAAGAATAAAATGATTGGTACTGTTTATTCTTAGAAAAATGAAGAAAGATAGGGCCACCCTTCAACACTGATCAAACAAGGCACAGGAGTCTCAAAATAATGCAACAAACCTTAACAAAATCAACAAGGTTCTCCATTTGATTGCTTTTTTCTGAATAATGCAACATTCGGCGATGAAGCGGAATGAGATCTTTTGCCACCCTCTGCGGTTTCCGCAGGGTTTCCCTGTGGCCGCTGCCAGGTCCCGTTTTGTTTCATATTTAAAACAGTTTTATCCAGGACAATATATCCAACGACGTTTTTCTACACACAATGAACGGAGAATCTGAAATGAAGATGACACCAGTGTATTACAGGTTGATCTTGACGCATTTAAGTGCCGGCCGGATGAATGAAGTCTCCCACCAAATGGTAGTTAGTGTACGCATGTCGTTCGAGGGGAACCCCCACAATGCTCTCATGATTCGTAGTGCGCTCGACACAGTGCGTATCAAGAGAATTGGTCCGAGGAATGACCTTGGCGTCTGGGTGAGGTTCTTCATTTTCAAGCTGAAGCGCACTTTCTTAGTACATACAAGAGGGCGTTTCAAAAACCGTAAGGGGTTCATATGTGACCGCCGGTCAATTTGACAGTCGGGCCATACATGTCGGCCTGGAGAGGGACAAGCTGACTTTTGAGCGTGTCCAGCGCGCTGCCACCATACTGATCACGGACTTAAAATGTGTCGTGTACGAATCTCGACCTGAAAGCTCAGACCTGTATTTAATCGAATTTGGACGACTCCGTGGTGATTTCGACTTTATGAGAAGCGGCTGTAATAGGTTGTTTGACGCGATTAAATTTCACACAGACGCTAGATGGCGACTGCCGCATCTGCGACGATTGATCCTTAATGAAGTCCGTTCCTCTTTGAAACGATTGGGGTGAAGAAAAATTCTGTCGCTGTTAAGATTATCGTGGTGGCGTAACCGTTTTAGCGTATGCGAAGTCACCGCTTGCAAGGTGAGGATAATTTCTGAAGGTTTCTAGTGAGTTTCTCCCGGTTACGGCTTACGACGCAGAATGTGGTGAATTCGCTGTCTTCGGACATCAGTTTGTTCAAATGCAGCTGACGAGAATCCTCATCAAGTTTTGTCACGTTCCTAGTCGCCACTGAAAGGATAAGAGAGAGAGAACAAGTCATCACAGATCCACTGCTAACGGGTCTGTATGTCCGTCGTTCTACCCAGGACACATCAAGTCCTATCGTGGCCCCAGAATCCTCCGTTAGTTTGCAGGTCACTGGAAGAACATCTTTCATTTCGCTAGATTCTGGAAATGCAACCATCGCCGGTTGAGGTTCATCAGTGTGCGCCAAATTTAATTTCCTAGCCATTTTGGAAATGGACTCCCAGTTAGAAGATTCTGTGCGCATTTTGGAACAACAGCACCTTCAGAGCATTCGATCTCACTGGTCGCAAAGATTCATCGTCTGAAAGTGTGATATTGAAAATCCTGAGCAATCACAGAATCATCCCAGACAGAGGAGCTTAGCCTTTTAGCAGTAGCGGTGCTTCTGCCCATAGTAAATTTTGCTATCTCCTACTCTTCTCGAGGAACGTCTCCCGAAGAGCACGACTAAGTTTCTTAGGAGGGACCGAACGGAAAACCTCAAACATTTTCCATATTTTTCTACATGCTGTTGATGAGTTCACAGTGGCGATGGGGCCGAGTACTTCCGCGGCAACCGTGGTAACCCTGTTTGACTTATCTCCGGAAGCAACCGACGCGTGTTTGTGTTAACTTCACTTGCGTTACATACTTTATCGGTTACAGTCGGTGAATCATGGAATTTTGCGTTCACCTTAAGGATCAGAACATTAGTCACAGAACTGGCGGCCTGTCCGTTGCTCCTACAGCAGAGACAAACGAAGTGCGTGCAGTAAAGCTCTATTACTGTCAACATTATGTACACTTAATTAAGTTGCCTCGAGATGTAACGAGAAACCCTGTTTCACACAGGAACCCTCGCTTTGCATGGCCATTGCCATGAACAAAATTCACGCATGATCCGCAGCCTGACCTTTCCACCGTCGCCGGTGTATAGGTTCCCGGTTAGAGCAACTAAGCTAATATGAACGAGTTGATGCGTAATTCATAAAGTTTTTGGGGCGAGAAAACTGTCGCACACTTTGCTGCCTAATCGGGAAAAACAGAACAGAAATCTATGTGGCAGTAAGCAATCTCTATATGTCAAAAAAACGGCAGCTTTTCATAGGACAGCAGCATTTGCGACTGCTACTGAAAGACAAGCGTCACCACGTTTAGAATAGCCAGTTTGTTGCTGCTTTTCCACACACTTGCATCTGGCAGCTAGGTTGTTTGAAATAGCTACGCAATCAACAGCAGCGGATCGCCGTCTGTGATTGACGGGCGACAATGTGACTATAATATCGTAAGTGGGAGCTTGTGCGCGAGCACCGATTAGCTGGAATTTCTGAAATCAAGAAACCTTTTCATTCTAATTTCACTACGGATACAGTCAAACTTTAGATAGCCAACCTTGGCGAAAATTTAGACTCACGGTTTCCAAATGTGTCTACAACTTAACTGGCTTCACCTCCACTGTGAGTCGTTCCACTCCTTTCAGTGGGGATTTCGCTTCAGTTAGGCATATATTGCAAAATATATTTGTTGTTGTGTAGGTGTGCTAGCGTTTTCACACTCCTGCTCGCTTGCCATTTAGTTGGTCTGACCAGTCAGCATTAGTTAACCAGAAAGTCGATACAAACTCCTTT
This sequence comes from Paragonimus heterotremus, assembly GCA_013368495.1. Classification (NCBI taxonomy): domain Eukaryota; kingdom Metazoa; phylum Platyhelminthes; class Trematoda; order Plagiorchiida; family Troglotrematidae; genus Paragonimus; species Paragonimus heterotremus. The sequence continues at coordinate 10,075 of LUCH01018630.1, read as the reverse complement.
CATACTGTTGTTCACGCATGTCTTTGTTCCGTACGACACCACTTCCAAATGACTACATTTATTTTTTATAGAATCATACAATAAAGAATTTCTGAACGCATATGTGAGAACCATGTTAGGGGAGAGCGCGATCAATGTACTGGTTAAGTCACTGTTGGAGAACTTGAGCTTTATCTATGCTGGCATTTCCTGAGAGTATTTTGTCAAGGGCACATCATATCTTATACCGTTGAACTTCAGCAGACATTTGCTGACACAACAAACACCTGCGGTCCTTATGAACGTAAAACATACATACAGGCGGCGCGCAACACCAAGCGATCCTGCCCATCTTATGCAGTAATGCACGAGTTTTTGTGGGGGCCCCCAATTACCCAAACCCAGTCAGCATCTCGCTTCCAACATCCAACAGGTAAGAGTATTTGAAGGCCGTATCATGAACACAGGGTGCAGGACCTCTTTTGGGGTTCACAGAAAATAACGACAACGGAGTGAAATTTGGCACCTAGCGGTGTTTTCAGCAAGTGGGACTTCAGCAACCCTGCAGAAAGATTTCTAGAGAGCAACTGATGACCTCAGAAAGAAGGCCGTTCCAATGGTAGGTAAGCCCATTACAAAGCAGTTACTATCTACGAATAGTTAAAAGAAGGGACCGTTTGCAAGTCTGAAACGTTTAACGGTTCTTCGAGCTACTTTCAGTGTGCTCATACTTTCTGCCGAACGACTGGATCTAGAATATCCTCTTCTGTAAGCAGCGAGTGTCTATAAAGTCTGAGCTAGTTGAGTAACCGATTTGGATCCACTGGGGGAGACGATCGTATCGGCGAGTTTCTCATAAATAAGGTGCTAAGGCACAAGAAGATAACTATAAACTGAATACTCGAAGATGGCAACAAACCACGATATTGAATTTATGAAACATACTACGTTCGAGACTAACGGTCCACGTGATTGTGGTCAAATGCAGTAGTCACGTACTGTCGGAGCGACTGAGTGCAAACTAAACCAGGGTACATAAAAACAAAGCCCAGCAATAGGAAGTAAGGAAGAAAAACTACTCAGGAACAGGTTTCCACATACAAACGATAAGATTTGATAACACATTAGGATTAACATTTGTGAGATAAATGATTTGTCGCACACATACCTTGAATAGTAGTGTCAGCTTTTGCAAGAAAGGCCTGTAATCACTACCAAAACGATTTCGAAGGTTAAAGGAAGAGCGGTCGATGAGAAGAGAACAAATAAAGACAAGGAACACGGCCACTAACGCCCTTTCAGGCACAGGACCGTCGTCAAACTTTCAACGCAAACGAATACTTTAGCACCCGTAATGCTTGTTGTCATGGCTTTGTTGACCACTGTCAGCCACAAAAAATCGAAATATTCGAAAGCATCTTTGTGAGAAAAAGAAGTGCGCGAGAATCGAATTACAGCGAAGTCCTCTTTAAGTTTCATCCTTGTTCTTCTATCAGGCTGTACCCACCCTCAAATTCCATCCTTTTGTATGTTATGTTTAGTTTAACTTCGGATTGAAGGTGTGTGGTGACTGGGAATACGTATTCGTAAAAGGAAGTGTACTTAATTCAAACCTCGATAGTGATGACGAAGCACGCTGGCCAAAAAAATCTTGAAGTAATAAGTATCCGTGCAACATAATTAATATTGCTGCGAAACGACAATAGCACACAGTATTCCATTGTAAATTAAAATCACCATACATGCCGCATTTCAAATGAAACTCCAGATTGTAGTGGTGACATTGTTTCTTCTCCACGCGTTTGGGAGTTCTTGTTTGCGCCTGCTCGATTGTAGATGCCTCTTTAATAACTGAGCTCGAACCTCAAAAGAACTCAGAAGCGGAAATTTTGGTGCCCAAATATTCAACAGATAATGCAACAGGAAGCTTCAGACTCTTCATGCACTTAAAACCAATAATAGATGGACCAGGATGATTGAAAAAACATACACATATAAGTGATGGACTGCTTATCTGTAAGTGAAGGTTTACATTCGTCAATAATAGGTGAACCACTCCCAGCAGTACCCTAAACAGACAACCTAATAGGTTTCAAGAAAACAGAAGGTCCCAGTCGCTTCAAGCAATTAAGACGAACAGAAGATTCAACGTTACCAGTGTCAACAATGGAAGGATGTTTGAGACCACCATTAACACTAAAAGATTGTGTTATGTGGTGCATAAATTCAACAGAATTGGTGGAAATTCCAGTAACAGCGATGGATTGTGAGTCAGATAAGAGACTCTGTACCCCTATGGAGATCTGGACTGGATACGTTCTCGAACCACAACAAACGACGTGAATATGACCTATCTTGCCTTGTTTATAGCACTTAGAACGGCGAGATGGACAAGTAAGTCGAAAATGTTCATGGTCTCATGGTTTACAGTCATCCCAATGTTGGATAAAATTCGGATTAGAATGGTGTGGTTCAGTTACCGTACTTCTTTGACAACCTGCCTTTTCGAACTGCCGCTATTGTTGGTGTGCCTGCTTCCTAGCACTGTCAAGATAATGTAACACAGAGGGTTCTTCATTCACCGCGGTCTTAACATCTCAAAATTGTTCAAACACGGCTCTGGCAGATTGGGAGGACGCCACCTTCAATAGTAACAACTTTTGTTGTAGACAGGGTACACTGATTCCTACGATCAGTCGATCTTTTGGCCGAATTTGCAGTTTATCACCGAAATTCTATATTGCTTTCTGAGTTTAAAGTAGAAGGATAAAAGCACGGACGCTATGGTTTTTTCTCTGATTAAAATACAGAACTTTGCTTTCTGCAGCCTCAAAGTTGATTGACTGAACAAGTCTGAGCAGCATATACCTCAAACAGTCTTACGGTAGTAGAAGAGGCGGATCGGGAAACGCCAGATTTTTAATCAAACCATGCGTATCCTTTCCGATGACGGTGGGAAAATGCGGCGTTCTTTCCTTTTCCGTCACATCTCCACGGGTGATATACCAAATTTCGAAGCGTCCCAGGTAACCTTCGAATTCCCGTGAACTTGAGTGGATGTTCAAATTTTTCAAACCGCAAAAATTCATCACACGAAATATCCTGTCCGCGATGGCAGCTGTGGTAGTTGGAAATATGTAATAGTAATCGGAGGTTTACTTAGCTCAAACTCCGAGCTAGTTTATACGCGGTAGCAATAGCACAGCATGCCAGCCAACGAAGTCTTGACGTGATTAGTATATGCACAGCGCAATTGCTCATGCGGTAAAACAATAATGCTGCACAACGTTCCGCTGTAAATTACGGTTATTACAAGATGCTCATACACATATTGGTCAGATTGAGGCTCATTGTATTGTGACCAGCATGACTGGTTTAGTGGCCTGGAGACAACCCCGGTGTACCTGTTGTACAATGTACGACGTTTTCCCCAAAATCTTGGTTAACGTTGTATGTAGGATGGTATAGATCTTTGTCTACCGTCTGCCTGCTGCATGCGATCGCCTTTGTTTGTTGGCATGCTCTTCGGCCAATACACATCAGCGTCGCCTTACACAAACTTCTGGCTTGCTCGCGCGCTCGACGGTCAAACCCTTATTCACCCTAACCATTTTCGCGCGATGGTGTCGTTTAGCACTCGGTGAGACCCATTAAAATTACCGTACAATATACCTTCGGTCTTTCTCAATTATCTGTACTTTAGCGCTGTAAACAAGTAGCCGGCTCGGTCAAATTAGCCCAGAGTAGGCCAGGCGTTGGTGTCTTTCGTACTCCATTGACCATCTAAAAATAGTAAACTTCGGTGAATGGCACATTATCGTGGGACTAATTTTCTCGTCGAATAATGATTATGAATAATCTGAGAGTGGTATTTTTAACTGCAATAGATATGTCTGACTACGGAATGGGCGGCTGTCACGTGAGTGCAACTTTTATTCATACAGGCTAGTTAGAGAGCCCTGGATCATTCGTTTGTCGCGTGCATCTGGTTTGGTCGCCTTTTATTTTATTGTTTTTGTGATTTTTTACGGATAATCTTCGATAATAATATGTCATGTCACTGAATGTATGCGTGATATAACCTACTTTTATTATTCATTAGAGACATACTAACGACGGACCTGGAGACTAATTTACATCCAGGTGTTTGACTTCCGACCTCCATAATCCCTGTGGCCATCTGGTTAATAAACTTTTGATGCACCATGAGTTCCGGGCGAAGGTTATAGTATCGTACCATTATATATCATCGAATACGCGGAGAACATCTACAACATGTCATCAGCACTGTCGGTGTCTCCTCCATTACGATGCCAGCCACATTGGAGAAGGAAATTATTTCATCAGAGAAACCTGGTAATACTTTGTTTTGAATGTTTATTTGAAATTGCCGTTGACGAAGAGGACCAAGTAGTGAGGGACATATGTCCAATCCAGTCTGTTGGGGCGATGCGCAATCCTCTTGGTTCATGCGAGTTCTGTGGGTAACATACCATTTAGTTGCTGTAGTGAATACTACGGTAACAGCCTCATCTATTCCTGATGGAGTGATGTTATTCTCCGGTTACGCGAAGTTCCTCGCGGTCGCTGATCTGAGGCTGCTTATCACGTTAGTAAAGCCACTCATTCCTGGGTTGCCTTTAGATCCTAGAAATGTGCGCAACGCTCCGAGAACACGCTGGAAGAAGGCGTTACTCAGGGACTCCAACATGCACACTGGATCCATTAACTGTCTGTAGAGTGTATGTAAAAAGCACAAGCTTAGAGACGGTGACCGCACGGTTTTGAAAGCCGACGCCAACGGGCTGCTTTTTTTGATCACCCAGGCACTGAGTTATGGGCTATGCTTGGTCGTATTGGTCAATTGTCTATTTGTGATTGGCTCTTATTGCGGCACTGGTAGTCCAGAGCCTTGGTACGTACACATGGGCAAATTTGTCATACATAGACCTAAGACATTACATCAAAATAAAGCACAAAGTTCCCTGGAACTACTGTCACAGCCTGGGGTACATCTTCCAGGCATACGTTAACCTTCGATTTTAAAATAGAGGAGCTCTGTCTGCTACCAGTCTTGTTGATTCTTGTTGTGACTTCACGTGCTGACAACTTTTGACTCAAAATCATTGAGGTGAAATGAACATATGTCAGAATCATAATTTAACCTTAGGTACCACGTAGGGGATTAAAATGCCTTTATCACGGCAGGTGGATTTATGACGTAATGAGACCCTGTCTGTTACGAGTTTTGTTGATTCGTGTTATGGTTTAACATAGCGGCTCCCTTCCTCTCAGCAAATATTCTGTTATGAAATGTTAGTGTTACTTGTCTGTTTTTCTCCACTGTTCATCTTCTTCATGCCTGCTGTTTTCCCATTTGTTCGCGGGTTTGGTTTCTCAGGCTTCTTCGTTCGATTTACCTATGGCGTGCAGCATGCTGGATTTAAAAATGCCTACAACTTTAAAAGGAGCGGCTGGCAATTACTGTTACTCCTTGGAAGTTATCAAGGTTCTCATCTGAAATATACATATACGTTGTTGCTATGGCCGTACTTATTGGTTTGCGGCTAATGCGTTTGTGTTCAGCGGCAAGGTAGACGATGTTTACGGTAGTATGTCCGTCTTAGGTTCATTTTGGAGGGTTATTTGGGCGTCGCTTGTACATCTCCATATTGGTCTGCGTTAAGTCATTTGAAAGCCTAGAAATAAAAGCTTCATTACAAAAATGATCTTGTTAAATTGGCTTGCCAGTTTGTTGCCGAATGAGATGAGAGAATTCGGTGCAACTTACGGAATAGCGTCAACAGTTCATAAGCGTTGGATGACGTGTGATTCGAACTGCTTTAGTAGTTGAAACGAATAACCGGGAATGTAAGAAAGGTGCCGTTAATGTAGTTGGTCCACTCACCTCCTACTCTGGCCCACTCCGAAACGACTCCGGCCAGAGTCAGACTGGCTCTTGATTTTGTTGCACGCCTACTAGGATCTGACTCTTGCCAGAGTCGGTGTGTTATACGGGTGGTTATGAATCCGGTATTTATTGCGCACAACTGAATAACGTGAAGTTAATGCACGTATGCACGGGGACTGGCACGTTTTGTCCCTTTTTAAAAAATATATTTACTTTACTTTTCCAACTTCCTGTACGTGCATAGTCATCTCAACAGTAAACTTGCAGCACCCTACTGCACTCTACGATTTCTATATGTTCGGTCTTTGTTTAATTCACTTGAATTGCATTTACGGTCATTGGCTGGAGTCCTTTTATTAAATCTATCGACGGAGGACGATCATGCAACGTAATTTAACGGGTTTGTCGATGGACTTCAGCTTACCAAACGCAACCGGATGATTGGCCTGACTAACCGTTACAGCAAGGTTGGATAGTTGTAACACGAAAGTGCGAAAGCTGGACGACATCAACACTCGTTCCAAGTTAAATAAACTGCGAAGATTGATGTGCAGTGACAGGGAATCAACTACAGTATGGGTTTTTATGTCAGCCCAACAGAAAAAGGCGTTATCGGAAGTAATATTCCCAAAATGGTAAATAAGAATTAAAAAAGAAGTGTTGCTGATTTTCGATGAACTCATGAAGAGATTCATGGGAGAGACGAAAGGTGTCATACAGCCTTAGAAATAATGGGCATGAAGTCAACATATATAGCATTCTGTCGAAACACCTTCCTGAAGGTGCGCTAACTTCCCAGTTTCTTCGAAGATGGCAACTTAAGACAACCCGAACAAAAAGCATTTCAGTTCAGGTTGCACAGACCGAAGGCGGCCGTCGCCGATCAAACTTCAGAAGATTTGCACCAAAATGCCAGAGAAGGCACCCAGAAATGAGACTGTCCCACTGATTGCTAGGGAGTAGCCAAAGCTGGTCAGGATTTGACAAAAAGGGCGGGGATAGGGAGCCGAGGGGAATGGAACCAACCAAGTACCTGAGAGTGCTTATGGCGGGGAATTTCAAAATTTTCAACTAGTGTTTAGAGGTGGCCCAGAAAGGAAATACGGCGTTATATATGATGAGGCAGACGTTCACGTCAAGAGGACCAAAGGATTTGTTGCCCCTGTGTAAAGTCTACGTGAGACCATGTCTAGAATACCATGTGCAGGCTTGAAGCCCGCATGTGGCAAACTATAGGAAGGCATTTGAGAAAATTCAGGGGAGTTTTACAAGGCTGCTAGAGGGAATGCGAGAAAGTCCGCATAGGGAAAAACTAAGAAAATTTGACTTGTTTGACCTCACTCGAAGTGGAGTTAGATGAGACCCGATAGAAATTTTCAATACTGTTGAAGGAATAACGGGAGTTGAAGAGAAATCTCTGCTTGGTGTGCATAAAGGCTCAGACATCCGAGGCCACGGCCGTAAGTTGGAGAAAAAGAGAGTTGTTACATTAATTAGGGCCAACTCTCTTGTACTATGAGTTGCTAAACGTTGGAGCATGTTTCTACATTGTGGTACCCTCTGGTAGTGCAACAAAATTCAAAAGCAACCTTGATGCGGGCTGGCCATTTTTCCTGGCTCTGCAGCAAGAGTTCCATTTAGATGAGTCTCCCAGTGACTTCCCTCTCAGAGATTTGGGTGAGTCAACCTCTCGTCCCTATTGGCCACTATTGTCCTCTTTCTTAATCTTATTCACTGTTTTTACCTGTTCATTTATTTGAAAAGCTACTCTTGATCATTGAAAGTATGTTTTAAGAATCAAACCCACGTTGGCCTTACACCTAACTCCTGTTTGATGTCGGTTGAGTGGGAGGATAAACTTGTGTGTATCAGTGGTGGCTGGGAACTTGTGTCCTGATAGCACTGATAACCTGAAGTTTGCAGTTTTGTTCTGTTAGCCCTCAAGGTAACTCATGGGAGTGAAAAGTCTCTTCGCACTAACGTCGTAGCACTGGGCGCCCCCAGAATCTCACTGGTGCAAGAAACTGGGCAATTGTTGGCTGAAGACGTTCCTTCCTAGAACCTGAACTGAACTGGAAAGAGGATTTCACGCGTTTTCTTTGCTCAGCTTTTCAACAGCAAAATCTATCTTGATTACCAAAACGAAGTGTGTACACAAGAGAAAAAAGAAAGGTTTATTGCGAGCCCCACTAATTGTCTGAATACTCTGTATTTCTTGTGCACGTTCATTAGACTTGCGACGCGGAGGATCTCAATCACGATAGAAAATACACAGAATAAGTGCTAAACTTGTGTAGGGGGCATCAACCGGTCCTAAAATTACAAACCGTAGCTTTAACAAACTTCAAATATTTCTGAAGTGAGATCACCAAAACAGAATATTCCCGTTGGGATGCGGACAAAGACGCATTTGTGCTGCATATTTCTGCGCTAGTGAAAGTTATTTTATTTACTGAGGAGACTTCCCTAAGTAACAAGCGACTCTTTACTCACACGAAAGTTCGCATCAGAATAGTGCAAGGAAGAGGGAATGGTTCGCCAGTGGCTCACGCTGGTACAAGCGTACTTTCAAAGTACTGCTGCCACCTCGCAGACAAACCATGAGCCACCAAGCATATGAGATTTAACCGTTTAGCCGTTCTTTTGTTACCATATATCAACACCTAATTTGGGGGCCTATCTTTTGCTGCCGAAGGTGGGGTTCTCGTATTTCTTGGGTTTCGTTGGTTCAACTTATCTGTTACCCACTCGACAGCCTGGGACCCAGGAATGGGGGTGGGATGTATCTGGTGAAAAGAGAATTGTTTCAACCCACAACATCCATGTGAACAGAGGCAAGGATCTAAAACGCATGTTGCTCTAGTTGTCATCCATGATATCACTGCCCCTGATCTGCAGACGATGACGTTTGACGACTTAGCGCTTCAACCTACGTTCGGAGGTTTTCGATTCGTGCGGAATTGATATCGCAACCCTATGAAAGTGTCGTGGTTTCGTGAAACCGAAAGAGAAGATACTTTGTAAGAACACAAGAGGTACATGGGCTGATAGATTATCAGCTGGAAGAATGCGTCAAGACGGCCATCTAACAAACCGTGAGATGACAATATCATCAGATCATTTACTAACGCACCGGGAAATCTACGTTATGTCCCTCCAGACACTCAGTAACATTAAGGGCTTCACCGGATACATCTGTACTACATTGTCGTGAGTACGCCTGAGTGGTCAACTAGTCAAAGATGTAACATGAAACACTAGCTGTGAATCAGAAATATTCCAACTATGCAGGGTCTGCCTTGAGGGTTATTATCACGCTCAATAGGAGTACAAAACCCATCACCGTCTTGGTCGTTATGCTAAAGGAGTCTTGGAAAGATCTCTGGTTACGTGTTGTTTAGGTACATTTTGAAGGCGACGGTGGAATCGAGGTGAAATACAGTGCATGAAATCTCTCTCTGCGTAATGACAATCGGATGGCCGAAGAATTTTGTCCGTAGGTTTAAACGAACCTTACTTTTCCTCAACTTAAGTCTAACATCTGGTGGTGGTGCCTTGGCTCGCCTGTTCGAATGTACTTGTGGTCTTTCCTCTGGGAATTTTGAAACTCTCAAAAGGATCAATTCTCATTCAGCTCTTTTCTATGGAGTATATTCCGAACTCCTGTGGACAGTCCTTACAAGATTTGCCCTCAAATTTTGTTGTAATTGGGATTACAAGTTGTACTTTCTTAATGTACTGAATACCTTTAAGTAAGTAAGGCGCCCTCGTCCGACCGCAGTATCCTATATGGGCCGAACTATAGCTTTGTGCGACGTCAGAACCACTTCTAATCTTCTCCTAAATGAAATTCTTTTGAGACTGAGCAGCTGATTGCAGGCCCTGTGTACAGCCGTTGGCTTGAGGTGGTTTTTGATCGGCACTCTTAGGTCTCGGGCTTACTCTGCACACTTAACTGTGGACGGATACTGGAGGCCGGGCACTTCCAGAAGTTCACAACCAACATTTGCGACTTGGCATTTGAAACAATTGGTTCCCTTGAACAGTTTGAACAAAGCTGTTAGAATTCGAACATTGGTAGATGCAAGCATTTCGTATTGACTCGTCAGTACCAAATTTACAATAACACGGGTGCGTTTTTTTATAGCAAACAACTAGAGGGGTTGATAATCAATAAGCGGGTCA
>LUCH01018629.1:0-13110 GCA_013368495.1 Paragonimus heterotremus | reverse complement strand
ATCAGGGTTATATCACCAGTGCTGTGATACGACGTCTCTGGGAAATTCGATTTATTGTGAAATGTGACGGTAAAACCATTCTTCATCTTTCTCAATACTACAACAATCTTAGTTTCGCAGCTGGTCGATCTTATGCGTGAAATCGTGGATGATATTAAGCACCTGTGAGTAAGTCTAGGCTATCTGAACTCATAATTCGAATCCTCCGGCGATTTAACACACAGAATGACGAAAGGTCTTCTGTCTACAGTAAATGGATATATCCACAGTTCATTGAAACAGTTGCGCTGCTTTCCTCTCGCGTCAGTGGACAAGGTTTGAATACTAATCTGACAACAAAACGTGAGTGTCATTGACTCTCGGAGTGCACACAGTACAATTTCAAAGGATGAACATTTTCATCAGGATTTGTCTTCAAACAGTTGGCATGAAACTGATGAATTCCATGTAGTATCCCGCCTAAGTTATTGCGTGGCAAAGGAGCACCGAAAGTTCCGATTCTATGTGTGAGTAAAGTATGCAAAGCCAACTAATGAAGGCTCTCTTTGATTCCCATTGGGCACATTTAAATAAACGGGAGTTGGTGTGCAATGAATCTACGGAACCTGACTGCTTGTCGGTGCAAACAATGAGGTGATCAGCGTATCCTCGTCTGAGTTCCACGGTTGTGATGATAGCTACTGTTTCTTACTCAATCATAGAGCAAAAACATCAGCCAGCAATGTTTCATAACAGCGCCATCATGACAGGGCATAGAAGAGAAATGGCATTCGTTATGTACGCGGTAGCATCGGCGGCTTCAAAAGATATGCTAAAACAAATTTTACCGACTAGACTGAAATCACATAAAGCATTGATGGATTCTCGTCAGCATTAGTAAGGATCACAGGCTGAAACGCTCATCAACATGGAACAATTCTGTCATAGCGAAGCAAAGCAAAAGATGACAAACGTGCATGGAATTAGTCAACTCACTGTTACAAATATAAATAACGTTTCTGTAAAATTGTGTCATAAGTCAGATGGCAATGTACTCGGGTCCATAACACTCATGGGGTACGCAGAATGCTGCATTCTGGATTCTCTTTGGTAGACTAATCGACCAACTTTCGTTCATTCAATTCGTGACAGAAATCCATGCTCTCGAGCACCGTCTGTCAGGTAATCTATCTATTGGAAGGTGTACCTGACACCTGCTTCCCGCAACCTACCCAGATCCGCAAGCCTTGTCTCGCTCAACGCTGGTACGTCGATTCCATTACAACACGGTTCCATCGAGATCAGTATAGTGCACCGTTCTGGCCGTCCGCTAGAGCTACATTAACCGAGCAGCGTGCCCACATTCTACGCACCAACACGGAGAGTCTTACGTCTTCAGGCCTGTTTCAGGTTGGTCTTTGGATAACTAAAACTTGAATGAGCATTATCTGCTCGCTGATTAATATTGGGGAGACAGTATGAGCGTGAGTGATTTGCAGTAGCACATTTTCAGCTATCCACTCTGCCAGGTGCAGAAGGTAAGGCGACCCCGGTTTAGCCTTTGCGACGGCCGATGCAGTGTGTTATGTGCTTTATTTTGCGTCAATATCGTTCTTGGGGGCTTCGGATACAGCCATGACGTCTAGACATAGACATGAGAGAGCGATTAGGATCCTCAACCAAAGCCTTTGGCTCAAAAGCCTGTACCGCAATGCAGCAGGTAGCACACACACATACGCATCGCAATCAACTGTCCAGAACAGTCTCGACAATCACAACCCAAAATATTTGGCACATTCACATAGAGATAATACTGCACAGACAAACCAATGACATACACAAAATCAGATCAGGCAAACAAGGAAATAACTAACCGAACCAGAACACAACACACTGACACCATACACAACGAACGCATCTACTTTTGTCCGGCTGCTCCCTTTTGGCCAATTTGACATGGTTGAACCTGCAACGACCGAGGCTGCAGTCAGCACAGCCCTCCGGATCAAAACAGCACACAAGCCTGACCACCACACCAAGGTAGCAGAGAAGGTCAGACCGAACACGGATGTCTTCGAGGCTACTGTTCCTGTGGAGCAATGCGGATTCCGGGCGAATCGAAGTACGATCGACCTGATGTTTGTTGCTTGTTTGGTGCTTCAGAAGAAATGCCAGGAACGATACCAGCCCCTGTACGCTCTCTTAGTAGAATTCACCAACTCGTTCGAATTCCGTGAGCCGCGAGGCGCTGTCAACGATGTTTGGTGAGTGTGGATGTCCAGGTGAGTGCGTCAATTTGATTAGCTTGTTGCTTGTGGACATGAGGGCGGAGGTGCAATCGAATGGATCTACCTCTGATGATTTTGGCATTGTCATTGGCGTGAAACAGGGTTGTGTCCTGGCCCATCCCTATTTAGTTCATATTTGACTGCCATGCTAACAGTCACCTCCGAGGACTCTGGGGAGGACGGCGTTGAAGTAAAGTACCGGACGGATGGGCGCCTATTGAACATTCGACTATCAAACCCCGTTATATACCTCACTGATGCGCATGCTTCTGTTCGCAGATGACAGCGCACTGTTTGCACATAACGAGGACAAACCACATCGCTTGGCCACGGCTATCGCGACCGCGTCACCCAAACTTGGACCGGATATCAACAGAGGTAAGATATTTTATTTGTTTCAGCCTTCTCCGGGCGGAGATGTTGTCTGTGCACCTTCATGCCAACTCCGCGTTAATGGAGACGTTGTCGAGATCTGCACAGATTTCCGCTACTTGGACAGTTATTTGTCCACCGCCAGTCGAGAACTCATGTATCTGAGGTTACTACTGTTTTCGAACGTCTTGAAAGACGTGTTTGGAAGAGCCATATCCTGAAGCCGACAACTAAGCATTTTGTCTACCGCTCAACAGTGCTGTCTATACCGCTGTACGGTAGTGAAATGTGCACATTGTATCAGCGGAATGTGAGCTATCTTAACTGCTTTCATTTGCAATATCTAAGACGCATGTTGGGTATTCGGTGTTCGGATATTTAGTTCAAAACTGAGGCACTGCGGTAAGCAGACATGAACGGGATGGAAGCCCTGTTGATGTTGAATCAGTTTCGTTGGCTGGGTCACGTCCGTCGGATGGGTGATGACCATATTTCGAAGCAGGTGATGTATGGACAACTGAGATCAGGACGGGCGTCCGCGAGTTCAACGAGCAGTTATTGCACGGCCAGGAACGAAAGCGCGTGGTACGCAAGGGAAACACCGATGCCGTAGTTCGTGGTGACATGACCATATGGCGTTGCGAAGTATGCGACCGTGAATGTGCTGGCCGTTTGGGATTAGTAATTCACTAGCGCATTCATAGCGCACCGTCGGCTAAGAGACGACGAGTGTGTTAAACTCAGATAGATCATACCAGCATATCTATCCTATTTTTTAATGATTGCATCGATCAACACCATGGTCGGTGGGCAATTAATCTGCTCTCATTTTCAGAAACTTGAGTGTCTACGGTTTTTTAAACATTCTTTACTTAAGCTGTGTTCCTGTACCATATGATGAATGGTTTGCCTATTCCTTCCGTAGTCCAATCCGAATTTTGTTTTCCATTCTTATTCTATCTAGAATGCACCAAGATGCACTCGTATACTGAAATGCTCCCTGTGTTACATTTTACACATCTCTCTTCTCAGCATAGGTTTTGCCAGTGTAGCCTCTGTTTATTTTCCGAGAGTTAAGGGTTTTCTTTTCCTGCTAGCCATTCAATTGGCTAACCAGCGTTGGCCGACTGGACACAAAGGCCTCACTCACACACCTAATGGTCTTCTTCCTGAGGGTTTATACCGGATACCTGGTGTGTGTGTGACTGGAACCGCAAGTGGTGCAGCGCAGGCCACTTGAGGTGATGGTTTAAAGCGCATGCGATCTTTGACTTCGGTGACTGTGATAGGTTAATCCAACTGTATGCGTTTAATCTACATGCGTGTAGACTGTCTGGTAAAGGGGTGGGTAACACGGATGCCACAAACCTCTCCTACATGGTACCACGGTTGTTCACCCAGTAACTCGCGCCAAACAACTGACAATTCCAAGCCATCGGATCGATTCGCCGCCTGTGGTGTATTAGCGATTAGTAAGGCTTCTGCTAGTAAGCGCTCTTTGTGGTTACGGAAACCACATCTAAACACAGTCGGATGATCGAAATCAACTTGATGTTGGTTGAGGATTGCGTGTGCTGCAATAGCTGATTCACGTTATAATTTCCACAGTTGCTGAGGGTCGGTAGGAAGTTTCTTACTACATCTTACGTGTTCGTTGGTGCGCATTTTCAGCTGCCCGGCGGTCTGTCCAGTGTATGAAGCTTGGCAATCGTTACATTTAATTCGATAAACACTGTATGATTTCTCTAGAACTGTTCGTTTGTACTTTAAATGAACCAAATTACTTCTTGATGTGTTGGTGTCTTTCAATGCCACTCTGACAATGTACTGATTGAGGACCCATTTAAGGTGATCTGGTATATTCAATCTGTACGGACTAACGACAGTTCACAGCCAATTCCTAGGCTCGTTGATCTTGTTACAAGGTAGCTTTCGAATTGGGCATAGAATTCTGTCACAATAACCATTAGCTTCCAGCGTCGATTTGACAATCTTATATTCTCTCGGTCGTTAATCCTCGGAACTGATTAATAACCAGTTACTAACAAAGACAACAAAGACCGTTTGACAACCATAGTTCATCGTTTGAACAAAGAAGTGACCGTTTAGCATAGGGCACACAAGATATCACAGTCCAACCTGTAATAAACCTGTCGGATCATGCATTGTCAGAAGCTGAAAGTAAACTCTTGAATAAGGGGTTGAATTTCAACGTCAACCCAAGACCTCTAAAAATATTGGAAGTGATTCCGACGGTGGAGGTGGAACTACAGACACTACAAATCGATGACGCAAACAGAGCTCGAGCACAGATCGCAAGGATCATTGAAAATCAGAAGCATCAACCAAGTAATCTGAGTACCAAGGAGCGAGATGCAATCAGAATGGTGCGGTCTGGTCAGTCGATAAGTATCACAAAAACAGACAAAGGAAATCAAGCAGCAGCACTCATGAGTTAATGCCGCAGTAAACCAATAGTTTCTCGCTAGGAAAACCATAACGTGTACCGGTCCTAAGAAACGGAACATTGACCAACGGGGAACTAAATTTATCAAACGACATCATCCTCCCATACGCATGATGATGACCAGTGAGTACTAGCACACATAAACATTACGTCCAGTTTCTGAAATGAAATGAATGTTTCGTGTTCTTTTACATTCACTAAGTAACTTTGAAATGGTTATGGTTTCACAACTGTGGGGCAGAGTTTTCTTACCGTACGTAATAATTTCTATTATGTCAGACTGATTTGTGGTAAAGTACTGGTCAGGACGATAGGTGATATCACTTGCTCTTCGAACAAAATCCAGATGAACGAAAGCAACATTTTCAAAATTATCCAAGTACTAGTTTGCTCCAGCATTTCGGTGCTGACTCTTGGTCTCGCATTATGTTTGCCAGCTCATATGATTACAGCTGGTCTTGCATGTAAAATAACCCATTACTCCGTGCAATTTCCGATGTACATAACATTGTGTGGATGAAACGGCCACGACGGAAACTGAACACGAACTCCAATGTCGTTCAGTATGAAAAACTGTCCTACTTTTACCTGTGGAAAATGGAAACCTTAAATTTAACAGCCTATGAAAAAACACAATTTTACAAACTTAACAACATATACATGAGTGCAGGTGTTGCGTTAGCAAGCAATTCTAACCAACCCCATTTAGCGGATGAAAAGAGACTAGTGTTTCGTTGAGTTTTATAAATAGTGCATGTTGTTTCTACGACCAGAATTTGTACACTAGCTCTGTACACATGAGTCAGCAGTGTTGACCACTGTGTCATTGACCCTACATTCGACTCAACCGAAATATCACGTGAAAACTTTCGGTTACAAAAGTTTGTGAATATAGCTGATGTCGCCCAAGATTAGGGATGCCCCTAATTTTTTGCATCCTCATCGTCAGAGAAACCAGTTTTTCAATTCGAAACAACCAACTCCCTCCTCTTCTATTTAGAATGAACAGAATTTTCCAGAACAATCCAGTAGTAACCACCTGGTTATAAACACACAATCAAAAACATCAGAGTGAAATTTTACACCCGTCTTTTGACTTGATTTAGTCCCTGGGGTCTACAAAATTCACAGTCTTATCTAACATCAGACCTTATGGTGATATTGAGCGACATCAAAATTTCAACGCTATACACAACTGTAATGTTCACAACTGGAACGGCATTCAAGTGTGATAGAAGAATTCACATTATTAACCAACCCTGACATAAATGAGACACAGTCCTCGTGTTTCTTCGTGAACATTGCTGTGATCAGTTATGAGTGAGTATCGAGATTTCTCAACCAGAATGCATTACTACTGTTCAGCAGCTGTATTAATAAAAAGCAGAGGAAAATGTGTATGAGATATTCAGGTCGCAACACTAAATCGTGAACAAATCATCTGGACATACGTGTTCAGGCAATTATGGACGGCGGATACAGTAGCCAACGAAGACCTTATGAGGAACAATTAGCCACATTCTCTATTACGTGGTTTTCAAATGTATAGAACAGTTCCAGCTCCGTACGCCGACAGGAGAACCCGAATCACTTGATCCAATCCGTTCACGCAACTCGGTACGAAAGACATCCATTGTTATGCGTACGTTTCTGTTCTCATAAAACCAAATGGTAACATTCCAGCATAATGGGAGTTTTCTCTGCAACTAAAGTGAGTGGAGAACATCATTCACGTTTGAAGTTAATCTGTATGGATGGCTTTGTGTTTGAGTTATTTGAAACGGCAAAATCTTCCTGATGCACACGGTCAGATTCGTGGAACTCTGTTATTGTACATCCTTTGGTTACAAGCTGACCCCATACCTAAGATGAACTTCTCATCGCCGACGAAACGCTTTCGCATTGTCTCACGACAACGTGATCCTCGCTGTGATGTCCATCGTGATGAAATCTCTGTCGACGCTACTTCTTGCCTCCAGGTCATTACCTAAACTGTTTTACAACATTGGCATACATGTACACACTCCACCTGTATAAGCCGGAATAAATCAGTGGTAACTAGGAAACCATTTGAATTACCCATTCCAAGATGAAATATTGAGTTTGTAATTCACACGTGAACTCGATTTGGCCTTTCATCAGGTGCAATTCTGGACATAACCAACGTCAGACTGTTGCATTTTGTTAGGTGATTCTGCTTCATAATACTTTGAACACAAAGTGAGTTCTGACATAAGTGTCAGATTAATATCCTTTGCCATGTCACAGCAAACTTATGGTTAGAAAGTATATCCTGTGATTAACATTATCGATTTCGTACTGTGGGTTATATATTGCAGAAATGCAGTTATTTTCATGCAACATTAGATTCAAGTACCCTAAATACGTTTATCCTTACTTCAAACTTACGAATGATTGCTCGTATGTAGATTACTACTGATGAGCGTATCAACACTTAATATCATAACGACTATGTTTGGGAGTAAAACCACACACACATTCCATTATCTGTTATCGCGATACCCTCATGCAAGTCAGAGTTTCATGCTTATTCTACATGCAACAGCTATACCCAGCAAATTAATATGGTTTGTATGCCCTGAACATGAAGGAATTTTGGTGACTGATCCATAATTTGCTTAGCTCACCTTTAGTATGGTCGGATACAGTCTTGCTCGGATTACTAATATGCACTGGCTACATTTGTACAGCCTCGAAGCAATGATTACAATAATGCCCAACGGCGGATCCCGCACAGATTTGTGATCAGCTGGTGGAGTTCATCCGAATGGATGATCCAATAGACAACACTTCATTTCACGAATTAGCCACTAGCATTGTGCTCATAGTCTTCGATGAGGGGATATTTGAGATATAGGTTATAATGCAATTTTAAGACAGTTGTCCGCCAACTTACAAACAATTAATTGAGCCGAACTCGAACTAAATGGGGAACAAGTGAGAACTGTTGCATAGCGTGTGTAAGCTGATATAGTTCTCTTGTTTTGTTTGATAGACTAACTCATTAGATAACCTGTGTTGCGACCAACAAAAGCGATAACAAGACATCTTAATCAGGTCGTACACGGAGTGCATCGACAGCTACATTCGAAATGTTCTGCGAGCGTAAACTGAGACAAGTTCTCCACTTCGTGAGGGATTGAATCCGGTTTTGTGTGCACAAGCGTAACTGTTTTTCATTGCCGCCTTGACTTCGTAAGATGATCACATTTTCCTCATGTATTCGCTTCATTCATCCATATTTCATTTTGAATAGATTTCGGTTGCTTTTCTGGGGGCCGAATAAACACGGCTGTCAAAAGGATGAAAGCAGAGTCCATTCGTTACAGCACTCCATCCAGCAGTTTTGAGTCAAAAACACCATGATGACCACGAGGGTGGGAGAACTTTCCTATGTGACCAACACTCTGGATGACACATCTGAATTCCCATTGCTTCGGTGATCGTTCAAATCTTGGGTTCGACTTCCTTGGGGTGACATCATTGAAAATAGCGAGTGGGCGAGGAGGCTAGCATCGGGGATACTCAATGAAGTGCACCGAAAATTACACTTGAAACGGATTTCCTCACAACTTTGATCGGCCATACAGAGTGGTTCTTAAGCTACTTTCGAATAAACACATGGTCACTGGACAACATGACAAACCTCACATGAATACCTGGAACAGTGAGCACGAATGGCGGTCACACGTTTTAACAGTACTTCGCTGAATTGTACACGGACCTGTGTGTTAGATTTGAACGAGATTCCCAGTTGTTCCATACTGTAGGTCAGAAGCTCAGGCTTAGTGGTAAAATGCGATACAAAACAACGTCCGTTCAACGATGATGGTATGACTTTTGGTACCGTTAGATTCATACGTCTATCAATAAATTTTACTAGGTAGGCATTCTATGGAAATATTAACTATAAAAATTTTCACCTCAAATCCAATCATGTCACCGCTGTATATCTCCGTGTTTTTTGGCAGCAAACTGCGTACGAGGTTTCTTCTGTGCCTGAGACGGAGGTCAACTGGCTCATAAAACGGATTCCATTATTCACCACAAGCCGAATGATGTATCCGACAAAACCGAACCATCTTAGTTCACGGGAGTGCCTACCCGCGATATATAGTGTGTGTTTCTTGAAGTCGGTAAGATAATCAGTCTGATAAGTAGAACGGTTTACGCTCTAATGTTGACCTTAAAAATATTCAAAATTATCTGTTGTGAATGTTCACAGCAACCACTCAATCGTTGTTATACCGCCAATCACTTCAGTAGACTTAACAGTCAAAAGGCGGGATGCAAGTTGAAGTCATTCAGTTGCAACATTTATTCCTCTAGCATTTACACGAAGCTCACATATACAATAAACTGAATGCACAACCATCTTTAACCTAAGTCATGCTTCGTTGCACTAATGATCAACTGTGACCACTACGAAATATCTTATTCAGGTAGCTACAAGGAAGCAGCTGGGATATGCTTCAGAATTTCGTCGTGATACATTTTTCGCTTTCTGAGGTCTGGTTAGCAGGAAAGTTGACACAAGTTTTGTTTCCAAATTACCAGCTGTTTTGAGAATGATAAAACACCCAACACGTGTTGCACGCTCTTCACGGACAACACCTGATTAACGTTTACCATCACCAAACTGGTAGAAAACAATACCATTCAAAGCAAAAATAACCCGGTAATGTTCGGTTATATTTAGAACGCTGAGCTATTGCGCACTGACTTGCAACAGCTGTTCACCGATAAACATCAAATCGTATGTCTATCATCCCGTCAGCGCCATGCAGCATCATCAGAAGCATCCTCAGGCCAACTCACTTCATGCTTGTAGTCACCGAGTTTACTGCCGCCCGTTCGAACATTGAACGTGTGGCTGTTCAATAGTACAACTATGGGGTATGTTCGGACTAACAAACAACCAATCCACATCTGTTCCTTTACCTACAAATATTCGAGGTGTGACTGATCTGAAGCAAGAGTCGTATATCATTTTGGGGAAAACCAGTGAACAGGCATTTAATTGTGCTCATGATCAGGAATCACGAACATTGTTCTACTTAGTTATCGCCGCCTGACTCGAGGTAGAAAATAACGAGCTTCCGGTTTTGGTCATCGATTACTCGACTAGTTGGCAATGCTGAACGTCTTCCAGCGAGACCTCCGATCGTTTCAATTTGTAGATCTAATAATGTCATTGTCTTGAGTCTCTTTTATACACGGCTTGAGTGACTGTTATCTCAGTACTGTCGCACGAGAGTTCGAGAAAATCTACAAATTCGATCACTGAGGTGTTAAGAATATACGGAATACCGTGCCGTGTCCACATGACTTCGAACACTTTCAGCAAAGTATGATGTCCGAAATTAGAAAAACAAGAGACCGAGAAATCAATCGACGTTCGCTCGCTGTTTACACTTGCCTCAAACCGAAAAGCGTTGAATACGCTTGTGAGTATGCAACGGAAAAATGCGCAACAGCAAGAACATATTTACTTACTTATAACCGATGTCATCAAATTAACAATGTCTTTCACAGAAACATATCTACAAATTGAAGGCACAGTCAGTCAGTCAAATTGAGGAACGCCAATGGAATAATCACTATCAGGCGTGCCCACGAAAATTTGTTGTGATCTATCGAACGAGTCAATTCACAAGAGTTTACTCCATCTTTACTAGTTAGGTAAACATGTGACACATATGTCTTGTTTATCCGCATGGATCTCGAGTGAATTCCTGAGGCTGTCAGTAAACTACTATCACTAATTTTAGTGAGAAAAATTGAGGAAAAAACTACTGAATACCATTCCTGTGTGTTACCTTGAGACAGTCAGAAGAAGACACGCAAATGACCGCAAACTGTAGGAAAGCAACCCCGTGCACCATAGTGCCGTTCGATAGATACTGTTAAAACTCATCCTCAAAAGGCGTGACTCCGTTTCCGCAACCACCAACTGAAGTACGCTGGACATACAGAAGATGAGAATAAGAGCACTTCATAAGCTAATCACAACAGGTGGTTAGCCGGACCATTTGAAAACGTGCGTATTCGAAGCCGGCTTAATGCTGCCTTACAATAAGTGAATCTCAGAGGTATTATGAGGAAACCTAGAATTGGAATCAGCCGTGTTCATAGAAACAGCCTTTTAAATGTTTATACGACGAATTATCCACTTGCATTGCGCAGGTAAAATGCCAAATTCTTTGCCAGAACTGTGGCCAATCACGTGTTTAGGAGTGTGGAAACCAGTTGAAATCAGGCTTACACCAACACCGCTTGGTACTTGGACGAATAAACCATAAGTTTCATCTCTGGCAGCGTTGTATGAGCATTGTTCATCAGGTTTACTTGATAGAAGCCGAATTGTTCGGATCGACCAGGGTGGAACACTAGCGAGCAGCTCTCGGAACAACCTACCTTTACAACACTCCCGGACTACTATTGTTAGTTCTATTTACGCTCTCGTAATCACAAGAATACGACAAATATGACTGACTCACTGATGTGCATGATGACGTGTCGGTAATCTAGTTTCATTTGTATTCGTTATCGCCTTGTGTTGAAGACGAACCTTTGAAATTGCGAATAGATACCTTAATACTCGTGTTGCAATCGAGTTGCAGGATTCCTCAAAGATTATCTATTGATGTTCAACTGAAGTGGAAATTTGTTACTCGTGTAACATCAGAATACAATGGATTCATGCATGAAAGTGGAAAATATGCGCTTAATAACTTGGTCGCGCTAAATTTCGAATTTCTGATAATCGATGTGGCTCAGAGTTATCTACAAGTTGACAAATGTAGTGACAATTATTTACCAAATTCCAGTGTAAGACTATACTACTGTGCAGAAATTAGTAGAGTAGTAGTTACTTGTGAAATTAGACTTCACAGTGACCTCAAACGAAACCTCTGCTCACAATGAATGCAAGAACTAAATTCGGTTGCACTCGTAAGTCTCGGTTCCGGGAGGGTGCATCCCTAAACAAAGAGTGTATGTGTGGCCTCGGGTGACTTCGAACTCGGAATCTTTAAACGATGGGAAATTATCTGTCTATGAGCGATGCTTGTTGCACATCATCTCTAGTAAATATCTCCCACGTCAAGCGTAAAATAAAATAGAACAATGAAACTAACGGACTAACATGGTCGATTTATTTTCAGTTCTCGTACCATACGGTGTAACATTCAAGCCCGCTACCTCTACCCCAAATCTCCGTTACACCTGCAGACCAACTCTGAAGAAATGTGGAAACAACAGGGGACACAGTTCTCCATACCATATGGACGATTACTCCACATTAAAGTTTCTGGTTATAAGGCGAAAATAACGCCCACATTTATTAACTGGCCAGTGTAACTAATATAACCCGACCGCTATACTTGTACAGGATGTTTTATCTTACGCAGGATCCAACCAACGGGTATTGGGGGAATTCTGCACCAGGTATGTATGTGGATTATACCTCAGTCATCTGAGTGCTAGCCCTCCCCAAATGAACTCTCCCAGCATGAGGATGTAAGTCAAATTTCTGTTATTCTGTACAAAAAAATTGAGTACTCACATAAGGTTGGTGTTTACACTGCCATCGGTCTAATTTATTTTGCATCCACTGTATCTGTTTTCCAAGTGCCACGCGTATGTGACCACTGAATTCAGGCCCCGTGTCACGTCATAGTACGTGTTCTGTTTTATGCACAGTGGGTTGCTTAAATTGCACACAGTACGATTGAACGCAACTAAATTCTGGTTGATCTTCCTCATAAGACACCATTATTGTATTCTGTTGACTAGACTTGATCGGAAGCTATCACATGAACCTTTGAAACCATCCTGTTTCCTTTCAATACATTAGCACTAGAACCAGCCATTTATTCAAATTCAGCACTTATCTGCAAGTCACGTGCCGCCAGCCCATCAAAATTGATTGAGTATAGTCAGACTGGTCGGCGGACACGAGCGGACGTGCGCTGTAGCTCG
>LUCH01018628.1:0-12929 GCA_013368495.1 Paragonimus heterotremus | reverse complement strand
TCAAAAAATATTTAAAAATCGAGGATTCGCGCCAAAAGGACCGTTTTGCCTTTTGAACGACCTTCAAGGCGAATTCCGTGAAACGGATAATTGCCAGCCAGACAACGTCGGAAGAGGTAGAAAATTGTCCCGCTCGATATAAGGTCGAAGCAATTGTGGCGAATATCTCCTGGATTCGCCGCTTATTGAAACTCCAGCAAAACAGAAAACCTAGCAAGGGACCAACTCATACGTCGCTTTGAGGTGTCACTTCAGGTTTAGGCGAAAAGATCGAAGGTTATGCTTCCTGCTATTTGCTAATTTCTTCCAGCTGTATTGCACCAATCAGTTTTCGGTTTGACTTTGTAGGCATCCATATGGTTAGCCAATGACGGACCAGGATTTCTTCAGCACAGTTGTACGTCAACAAATGCGGCTTCTTGTCTGGAGAGAAAGAACCGCCTATTACAACCAGTACAAGGTCTTCTTATTACTTGCGTGGGAGGCCTCGGTCCGAATACGATTTCTAGGGTTACCCGATGTCTCCATTTCTTTCCACTACGAATTGGCGTAGCGTTATGCAACTGCTTGCAATTAAGCAATTTTATCTACAGGCTGGCGCGAATAAAGCTTAGGAAGTTGTCAAAAGGTTCGAACTGTGGTGCAAAATTCATCATGATGTGAAGAAGGAATACCCATCGGCATTTTTCGTTGCTGCTTGGGTCGTGAGTCGTATTCGCTACCGAAGCATTTGGCCCGTCGAAGTGCCCCAGTATCAATACCATACGACAAGCTGAAGAAACTTTCGTTAAAATATGTTCTTCTTTCCAATTTCCAGGCCGCAGAGCGAGCGAAGTTCAATACATTAGTGCGCTAAACAAGCACGAGCTTCCGTGGGTTCGTTCTGCAGATGTAAAAGCAAGCTTTTCGTCAAAAATATGATGACAAGCTGGAGGAACAACTGCGTGATCTGCTGGTTGCTGGCGTCAGTTACATTGATCTTTGGCCCGGACTGCTTGCCTGATAAGGTATGGCTTCACAAGAAGCCCACATCTGTGAGCAAAAGGATGACTTGAGTGCAGCTACTGCCGACTCGAATTTCCTACTACTTTACAATGCTAGGGTGCACACCCCTGCCAGAATTCAACTGATGAGCAAGTTTCCAAAGCCTTCTCAAATATCAGCCGTCAGTCCTGATCAAAAGAGAGTGAACAATTATTTTCTCATGCGGTGGGTTACACTAGCGATCATCCTGCTGATTCCCTGATGTTATTACCGAAATTATACGAAGTTCGCATGAGTCAGGCTGAACAGATAAATGCTGTGGTACTACATATTACGGTTTATTCAATGCAACTGAATTCTACGGCTGGGTCGTTTACTCACAGACGCCCCAAGTTGAAGCCACTGTGTACGCGTGAATTCATCGTGGACACGGGAAATAGCGAATCCATTGTTCTAAAACCACTACCGGATCTCATGGCCCTTGACGCTCAGCTGAAATACGTGGAGTTAGTGGTTGTCACTTAACTCCCTCAGATGTGACCGGTGTAATTGTGGTTGGTAATGATTACGAGCCGATTTTAGTGCGATTCTTGGTATCGGTAGAAAGTCCAACTGTTCCGGGATTGAAAGCTCTGAGACAGCTCATTTGCGCCTTTTCACTAAATGCTAATTGTTGGGAGAGTCCGGGTAGAGAGTATCAGATCCAATTGTGCAACTTGATTGTCAGGTGTTTACACATTCGAGGGAAATGAACCAAAGAGTAGCAAGGCTGGACGTGCAGGGGGACCTCGTTTTTCTTAAGCGCCTAATAATATCTTATGGAATAGAGGAACGTACGCATAATGCTGCAAACGGATTGGGGGAAGGTGGTATGGCCTCGCAGCCTAACTCGTCATCATGGATCACACCAATCGTTGTGCTTACGTAAATTGGCACATCGCGTAGGATCTGTAGTGGTTACAGGTTAACGCTGAACCCATTACCAAAAGGTACGCAGCGGCAATTGAACAGCCGCAAGATTCTGTGAAAGCTTTGCATGGCAGCAAAGTGCTTTTTAAAAACTTTTTGACAAAAGCATACACAGAGATGTCACTGGAGTCAGATTCTAAGGCATTCGCTACAATTATTACACCTTGGGAATTAGTTCAGTACACTTTACTGCCGCTTGCATTACACGTTTCAGCTGGAATATTCCAAGCTGCAGCTGATAGAGCAATTGCCGACACATCAGGAGTACGCACTTATCAAGAAAGTGTGACCACATACGCTGATAGTCAGAATAACATGATAAGAAGTTACCCAGGCTTCTGGAACGATTCGGTAATGAGAACATAGCCATGAAGCCACCTAAGTACGTGTTTTAAGTAAGACACTTTGGTTTTCCTGGCTTTAACACATACGATAAAGTACACAGGCCGGGCCCTGAACGTTACAAAGCTATGGTTTCTACAACATCACCAAAGAACCAGACTTAACTGCGATCAACAGTGGACTATCTCCGGTACCATTCTCGTTTCATACCGAACTTTTCGACTAGGCACAGTAATTCGCTGTTGACACCGGTGCTGTTTTGCAACAGGAGTGACATCCGGTCATTTGCTTATCACGACGCAAATGGAGGCGCCAGCAATATACTGGGCTGTCAAGACTGCATAATTAAATGTCTGGTATTCAGTTCAAAATCGTCGCAGGTCATCAGACTCTGCACCGGTTATTTGATCCGCATAAATCGCTTACCAAATCATGAGCGACAACAACGCAGCCTTGGGGTCTAGTTCTGGCAGTCTACAGGTATTACTTCATTCCTCGTACTGTCAAACAGATTCCTCAAACAGAATTTTTATCACAGTATTCCAGTTTTTCACATGCACCGTTTTGTTTGTTCGCCCTGGCAGCAATTCCAATAAGGCGACAGGACATGATCCAGACAACTAAAAACACTTTTAGCGCGGCAACTGGCGGTTTGATCAAGGGTTAGCCATCGGTCATCAGGGAGGAACATCCAGTACTATCCCAGGACCGGGAAGAGTTACCAGCGCCACCTGATAGTGAGTTGTTTCGGAGAGGGCAGTTGGTCATTCCATCACTGTTACGGAAGGCGGTATTAAATAACTTGCACATAAGTCACTTGGGCATGGATAAAACGAAATCACTGGCTCAACATATATGTTGGTGGCCAGAGGGAAACCCGGATAACAAAAGCACTGCTATGAGCTTCCACTCCTGCCTCTATAAAATTAGGAAAGGACTGAGGAACTGGACACCGTGGCCGGACAGTTAATTACCGTGACAAAATGTGCATGTGGGTTATTGTAGACCACTTAGTAAATTGCACACCATGGTGTTGATTTATCTTTACTCAGGTTGGCCAGAAGCATTTATTACAACTTTGCCTACCACTTCCTTTATCATGCAAGTATTTTGTAAGCGTTTCTGTCGAGATGGAATTCTGCAAGTCTCGGTGACGGACAACAGGTCACAATCTTGTTCTGCTGAAATGAAACGGTGACCGGACAGCATCCGGTGCCCCCATTGCGAACGACGTCTCGGCGTCAATGTTCCAACAGTGTCGCAGAAAATCCGTCGAAAGCACTCAAAAGAGCAGTGTGTCTTATTAACCCTGAAACATTAAATGAACTTGACGTGTTCCCCGGTAACTTTTCATCTTACCTAGGAAACGCAGTCCATTTCACAACAAGAGACAGCCCAGCGGTAAGAAGTAAATCCATGCTTTCAAAGCATCACTTCCGTGTACGCATTCAACGGATAGAATGTGTTCAGTGGAAACGATTTGCGACCCGCTAAAGGATTGTTCAACCACAAACTAGGTAACATAAGAGCAGAACCCATTGACCTGTACTATACCTCGATGCACCGAAGGCACACTGGAAACGTTCAGTTCTTAAAGACTGAAAACGAAATAGCGGAAGGAGGAAAATACCTTGCAACAAAACAAGTCGATATGCTAGGAGGACTAGGCGAGAATGTAGATAATTATTAAAAGGGAGAAAAGTTGTAGTGGACTTCCATTCGACTCATCGTTCATCCAAACCACAACGCGACAGAAGATCTGCCAGGGGACCAATCCAAACGTAGCTTTAAGATACCACATCGGGAGTGGACGAAAAGCTTCAAGGTCACCCCAGTCGCTTACTACGCTTTCCCACAACGGAGAGAATATTTCAATGGGTTTAATGGAGGCTGGAGCTTTTGAGGTTTCCGTATCTTGATGCGCGGAATCTCGAGGTCCTCAGCAACAGGCTGAAATGGGGAACAGGCGCAGTATCTGAACTAATGCAACAAAGGTTGGTCAAGGGCGAGCCTTGAATATTGCTACAGAGCTGGCAGAAACATGGTCTGGTAGAGCATTACAGGCCTTGCAAACACGCAATGAGAAAAAGCTGTCTGAATTCAAGTCTGCTATGTTGGATCTCTAGTTTTAGGGGGTGGCCCCCCAGTGTCACGCTACTCAGGCGGCAAGGATGTTTCGGGGACTGCATTATCAAAAAGGTTAATACAATGTCCCATCGAAGATGTCGGTAGTCTAAAAAATACAAAGATCAAAGATTCCAACCATTCGTCATATGGTTTAGTTTTCAGACCCCGGACTGCCTTAGTGGCTCGTCGTTGTACCGTCTGCAGGTGTAACTTGCGCTTTTGGAGATGCGGTGACCAGATTAAGGTTCCATTCTCCAGATGTGGTCGAGTGAAACTGTTATAAAGAAGCTGAAAACAATTAGGGTTGAACTGGCCGAAGAGACGTTTCAATAACGCCAGGATATTGCTAGCCATTTTTGCATTTGTTTCAGCGTTCGAAGAGCTCGAGAGAGTGTGCGAAACAGTGCATCCTAGGTCCTTCTCAATAAGAACCGTCTGAAGCGGATTACCGTCGAGGAAATAAGTGGTTTTTATAGAACCGCGAATGTGCATAACTTTGCACTTACTAGCATTAAATTCGAGTCGGTTCACTCGAGACCAGTTGAAGAGTGTCAAGGTCCTTCTGTAGGATGACAGAATCATCGGTTGTGTTGAGGGCTCGCCAAATTTTGACGTCGTCCGCGAACAATAGTAACGGCGAGGTGACTGAGAGTGGGAGATCGTTGATGAATACTAAAACTAGCGGCGGGCCAAGAACTGAACCCTGGGGTACTCCACTTAGGCTGGGCTTGCGGGTAGAGAAAACACCATTGACGCGCACCCTTAACAGACGGTGAGCAAGATGCAACGCAAGCCACTGGAGAAGATTGCCTTGCACCCTATAATGGGAAAGCTTACCGATCAAAACAGAATGATCCACGCGGTCAAATGCCTTAGCAAAGTCGAGATAGACTACGTCTATTCCATTACCCCGATCAACTGCTTTCGTTCGCTGGTCGGTGGCTATCAGCAGAAATCCGTGTTGCGTATCAGAGCAGAACTCACGAGAGGTGAGATACTTGTAAAGGGAGTCGTATACAAGCGCTCTAAAATTTTTGAAGGGCTTGACAGCAACGCAATTGGTCTGTAGTCACTGGGGCAATTTCACCTACCACCCTTGAAAACGGGTGTAATGCTCTCGAGTTTCCAACTGCTGAGTGCTGTTCCCTGAGAGACGGATTGCGTTGACTGTAAGCCAAGTGGGTCAGCATGCTGCTCCGCCGCTTCCCGTAAGGCCTTGGATGGCATACCATCGAGGCTAGGAGAGTTGTCCCTAAGGCGCCTGACTTTAGCCAACACCGCCGTGGTGGAGGTATCCACCGTGCAAGCGTCATCGACTTCAGTGTCGAGACGAACCTGAGGAACTGGTAGTGACTGCACAAAAACACCACTGTAAAACTCAGCGAGGACATCAGCTGTCTCCGAATCAGAGCTAGTGAGGCCTGATGAGTAAGAGTTGTGGAACTCCGGCTTTTGCCTTGCGAGTTGATGCAACAACTCGTTAAAGGCTGTTTGGATCGGCGATAAACCGTTATGTAAGACATTGTTGGTAATGACGACGGTCGCATCGAATTAGTTATGTACACCGATTCCTTAGGGCAGCGTATATTTCTTGGTCAGCTTCCGATCCTGATAATCGATAGCACGTCCATCCATACCTCTTCTTCAGAATGAGATTAGGCGTACTAGAGCGTAGTTGACTTGGAGGCTTATTTCGTTTGGAGCCGGATAATGGTGTAGATTCACCTACGGCTGCAGAAACGATGGCGGTAAGCTTCTCACAGAGATCTTCTACAGAGTGGAATGGGGTATAGTTCGCCCATGACTGCATTTCCAAGTAGCCATGAAGTTCCCCCACGTCCTTTTTTCGGAAGTTTCTGCGATTGCTAGTCGTTCAGCTGACCAGATTCGTACTGCAAATGAAGTGAAATAAGATGATTGCGTGATCACTTAGCCCGAGTGGTGCGGTGACTGTAATGTTTTCTACCATCAACCCCTCATTAGTGAATAAGTAATCCAGTCGCGACGGATCATTGCCAGCACGTCAACGTGTGAAATCAGAAATGTGCTCCGTAAAACCTAATGCTCTGACTGTGTGATAAATTCGTGCAGAGATAGAAATGTTTGTGCCTGTGTACGAGCAGGCCGGAAAGTTTATTTCGGGTAAGTTGAAATCGCCCATAAGGAGAATGCGGGAGAAACCCAGGGTGAGTAAAACTTTCAATCCAAATAACAAGAATTATCCGAAGATGAAGGGTGATAGAGGACCCCTACAAGCCAGCGTTCCGAACTACTTAAACGAATCGAGCACCAGACCGTTTCTTGAATCTCGAAAAATACTGGATTGCTTAAAAGGGAGACATGAACAGAAGTGTGGATATACAGCTCCGATTTCAACTGACAGGTGTGTTTATGGTAGGGCTTCAATGTGCTTACCATTTAGACAAGGGAGCACCTGATCCTGGCTCTAACGCCATGGGCGCGACCTTGGTGGATCAGGACGTAATGCCCCAAAAATTCAAATGGCTCAAAGTTTGCGGAACCCCATCGTGTCCACCCGGCCATTCTAGAAACCTTAGCCAAAGTGCTGGCATTACCTTTTGCTTAAACGTTCATTCTCAGTAGAAACCGAGGCAATGATGAGGGACTACATAAATACCACCATAATTCCGATCTTCAAAAAAGACAACCGATCGGTTGTGGGAAATTGCCGACTGGCAAGCCTCATTGATGTCGTTATCTGTGGGAAGAAATTTTTCGAAGTTCCTCAACACGGCCTTCTGAAGGGTAGGCCTGTCTTACCAATCTGCTGACGTTTTTAGACATTAACACGAAGCTGAATTAATCAGAAGTGCTCCAGTTGTGCTGTCTAGGTCTTCAGAAAGTTCCACTCCGTTGATCCTGAGCTACTGGGTCGAAAGGCACGAGAAGTTGGATCATCCCGAGCAATCTATGGGTGGATCCAGGCATTTCTAGCTGGTA
Organism: Paragonimus heterotremus; assembly: GCA_013368495.1. Lineage (NCBI taxonomy): Eukaryota > Metazoa > Platyhelminthes > Trematoda > Plagiorchiida > Troglotrematidae > Paragonimus > Paragonimus heterotremus. The sequence goes on along the minus strand of LUCH01018628.1, from coordinate 5,546 downwards.
TGTCGTGTAGGATGAGGGTGATGAGTTCTATCGGACGAAGGTTCTTCGTAATGTGGCGTACAGTGTTCAATCTTTGATCTTCTGCTGTTCCTGGTATACACAGACGTTCTGACCAACAACTTAGTCAGACAATATCACTTATATGCAGATGGTATGAGGCTGCTTAGCTTGGACGTCCTCTAGGGGGATATTCTGAAAATGGACGAATGGACATTAGAGTGGGATTCACTGTTCATAGTCCATAAATCCATTCCACCGCCAATCCTCTTTAGTCGACGCCCTAGTATCCGAGGGTGCGCCTGGACAGAAACCATACTAGCAACAACGCAACAAACTAGAGACTTGGGAACTCAAACCATTAGTACGTTTAACTTGTTTGTCCGGTGTGCCGCAGATGTGACAAAGGCAAGAGGGAGTTATATTGACTGAAATATGTGATTGCCAACCTATGTCTAGCTGTGTTCATTTCACTGTACTCAGCCATAGTTCACCCCACTTGGAACGGTGTGCCCAGGCTTGGCCACCGCCTCTCTAGAAGAACTTACTGTCCTCGAACGAGTACAAGAAATTACCACACTCATGGTATGGAACACAATATGTCCGAACTACCATGGCTGACTAAGTTTAGTTCAGTTCTGCTTAGTTTCCAGATCAGAAATTGTCCAGTTTCTGGCATCAGTGAGCTTCTGAGGGCGGTCGGTGCCAAGACGATAATAATAAGAAACTTACTTCTGTAAGCAATTATGAGTGCTACCAGGTAAAAGCTGAGAAGTTCAAGCTAACAGTGTCATCTAAACACAATATGTTCACAGATAAAACGGACTCATAATTTGATCCTCCCATTAAAATGACGCGAAACAGGAGACGATTGTGGGTTTGATTCCTAGGACACATACTTAACGATATTGATGCCAACTTTGTAAATAATTAAAAAATTAACAGAAAAAATGGATTAAATCAAAAGATCAGTAGTGGCGAATAAAGAAGTTAGCCAAAAGAAGGTACTATAGAAACTCACCCAAACGAAACTCCCACAAGAGGTCCAGGAAGAAGAATGGCCAGCACCCATCCGGCTTTCTTTTGAACCCTGTCGCACTATCGAAGGATACTACACTATGTGAAATCATGTTCCAGCATTTGGTAAATCGACATACGAAGGAGTTAGCCCTAACCACCGTAGCATCTCTCTTCTCCAACTTGAGACTGTGGTGTGAGTGTGTTTGCAGACCAAACGGAGATTCCCCTTAACTTCGGTTATTCCCCTAAGAACCTTAATCGTTTCTACAAGATCTCTCTTCTGATCCTCCCTTGCACAAGAGAAAACTGTTTTTTATTCTGTCTAAAAACGGTTTATCCCGCATTCCCACCAGCAGCCTTGTAAAACTCTTCTGAACTTTCCCATGTACTTTCGTGTCTTTTACATCATAGTGCTTCAATTCAGCATACAGTACTACAGGTGTGGCTTCCAATACACCTTATAAAGTGTCAATAACTTCTCCGGTACCCTTGACCCGAACGTTTTTTTCAACATGTGCAGCGCTCTATTTCATTTTCAAACAGCTTTTAAACATTGTTTGGAAACTTTTATGTTCCGCTCCATAAGCAGTCCAAAGTCAGTGGTTGTTTCCACCCTCCTCAGCTCAATCTGCTTATTCCACTTACCAACTCACCTGACCGACCCTGGCTGTTCCCCAGCCAGCAGCTGGTTGCACTTGTCTACATCCAAGGGCAGCTGTCTTTTACTTGACCACCTGTGAACAGTATTCAGCTCTCCTGCATGTGCGTGCTGTCGGGACTTTCCTCAATCTTAACGTCATCAGCGACGATGTACCGTAGACAATTCAGTTTCTAAGTGAGCGCATTGATGAACATTAAGTTCGTTGAACATATTATAGCTTGAACGACGGAGGGTAAGGCGAAGCTCTATCGAAGTGCGCTGTTACCCACCATGCGCGGACAAGTTATTCAACATGATCGTTCATGATGCATCAGGAGAAAGATTTGAGAAGGCAAAGACTCACAGTTAAGAAAACAAGATCAAGATTGGCCGTTCGATTTAACTGTTTTGCTAACTTGGTGGTCAACTTGTGGAATAAATTGGCTGCAGAATTTTTTGAGACCTCCAGAGTAGAGGTGTTTAAGTGGAAGCCAGAAAAATGTTACAAAAAACCTTTTTTTACGTTATACTACTCTGAAGTACGATTTTAATTTCGTCGTCTTGTTATTCTTCTTTTATCCCCACATTTAAACCAATAATGAGCGCATCCTCATCGTCGGAAATTTTAGTCTGGTGAATATCCGGATCCTACTGGTCAAGCATCAAGAGGTGTGCAAACGTAAACCCTTGTCTAGTTCTGGATTTGAAATTGAAGTTGAAAATTTGCTCTGTGTAACACCAATCAGTTTGCAGTTTGATTTTGCTGGCGACAATATGGTCAACCTTTGGTGTTCAAGATGAGTTACTAAATAGACTAGGTAAATGCGAGTGTAACTCACTTGGCTATCGGAGATAACGAAATGAACGAATGAGACAAAACAGTTACAAAGTTCCAGCAAGTTATGGTAATCAAAGAGTTTGACTCACAGAAAAGTGTTCACAGGTGTTCGAGAGGACCATCACAATATTCCAAATTACCAATATCCGGAAGTAGATGATATCACAGAGTTGTTGTGGACTGCTGAATCGCAATCCGGGATGCGACGATGTTCGTGATACAGCGGAGCTAAAAACTGGATGATAGATCCGTGCAGCATCGTCAAACGACTTCAAAACGGACAGAAGAACAGACCGATGTGCACGATGATTATAGCAATTCCCCAGCAGCACCAGCTCGAATTTCAATGGGGCAAAATGGGGCTTTGTATATGAGTGGGTGTTTCACGGTGAGCACAATACATTACCATATGCTGTATATTTCTTTCAATGTCTGTACTTCTGTTGTTGATGTAAGTGCCTACGTGTTATTATGTCTGACTTCCCCACTTCGTTTTACTGCATTAGTCGATCATAATTTAGCATGCTGAAATTGGTGTGGCTTGGATCGCTTTGGGTTGTGTTTGTCTGTTTTTGCGCAATATTGATTATGTTCAACAGAAAATAAAAGGTCGCCGTTTGGTGTCAACTATTTGCCGGAAGTGTAGGAAGTTCATGCAAGGTAATTTGGTTTCGTTGCTGTTTATCTTTCCATGAATGCCTTTCAGATCAACAGACGCCCGCTTGACATTGAACAAGAAAAACCGACTGCATCCGGGACCCTTGGGCCTCTGCCTCGAACCCGTGTATCAATCGCTGAATTGCTGAATATACAGTGATTTGCGCTTCATTGTTTTATTGTTCCTCACACTTTTCACCCCCCTCAAATTCACATGTACACTTGGTGTTTAATCAATATGAATCGAATGGATCGACAATACAAAATCTATCTCTAAGATGGCGAGTCCTGCCTTCTTTCTGCGTTTGCTGTCGCTTGTGTACTGATTTATGGAGAGTTAAATGCTAAGGCAGCCGACCATTTCAGCATATCTGCAAATTTACCTGTCGTCACCATTATCTCAGATTTGAACCCAAAATTTCCTTGGAGCAACACGACAGATGGCATCCATTGGAAACGTTCGTTTACTGCAGTGGAACCCCAAACAACCTACCTTTACGAACTATTTTGAGTCAGTTGTTTTCGGTTTTATCCTGTTTAGCCTTGTGTTCACACTTAAGTTTTGTATAGTGTTCACGTCCACCGCAGTCTTACGTACGCAAATCGGTAAATTTTCCCCATTCCCTGATCCTCACCTTGATTCCAGTGATCTGCCTGCCTATCTTGTTACCGCCGCTTCTCCCATCACCTGCGCGAAACGCATTATTCGTATCGTCGGTGAATGACTCTCTATTCCTTATGCAACGGATATGGTTTTTGTGCCTATTTTGCATACCTTCAATGAATAACCGAAGACCATGTTATACGATACTGGTGTGTTTGCGCAAAAATATGTATGTTTGAATATCTGCTTACAGGTTCGTATGCTACGTACCCATTTCCACCATGGAACTGGGACTTTAACAATATGTGACGGAAATTACGAGCGAGGTTCACATGTAGTACTGTGCATTGTTATATTAACTGTCATCACCTTTCTTCTCATCTCACGTTCAAGATAGTTGAAATACCTGTACCTAACTTACAAATCCGCAAATCAGGTAAGACGGATTATTGTCTGTAATTGCGTACTTTCGTTTGCAAACCGCATTAACGTGTTGATTGTGCTGTATCTAGTGCAGCACATCAACCATAAGTTGCCTTCCAAACATTAGCTATCGCTTGTTATGCAATCATTGCAACTGGCTGTTTATGAATTTTTATCCACATAAACAGAAATATCATGTTAATCTACTTCACTGACGTCATCATTTACAATATCTTATCCGTTGACCTGCTTCACTGACGTCATCATTTACAATATCTTATCCGTTACCTTCGGAGACAAGCCATCCACACGGACTTTGAAGATCAGTGAGCGAAGATGTAAGTTGCATTATCAACCAATTGTATGGGAAGAAACCAGTGCATTGATCCAAAGAACGGTGTTGTACATTCACAATTATGAACAGTAAATGTGCCTGCATTTACAACGTTTCATTGTTGCCTGTATTCTTGCATTATCGGGTCGTCCGGTAGATTAGGGAGCAATGCGGATGCGGTAGAGCAATTATATGATAAGATCCAAAAGAAGAATGCGTAGTAGTTGAGGGAAATCGGAGGCACAGGTGAGCTTTCACGCAGCAAAACGATTTTGCGGCCAGCCCCCATTTTGTCCCCATGGGTCCCACTGGCGGCCCATCGGTCAACCCCCATTTTTAACCACCGCCAGCCCCCGAAGACCCCCCGGGGTCCCCTACAGAATCACATGGGGTGTGCTATTTGGGTCACTTGTAAGTCAGCTGTCATCAACAGTTTAATGGATTATCGAATGTACAATTTATAGGAGAATATTTTACCACTTATACTGTGCACGTTCTTCATTCTTTTCTAGCTGAAGCATTTTGAATTAATCAAAGTCCAAATTTCAGCTACCTGGTTAGCGCATTTTTTTAAACGAAATATCGCAATTCCTTGACTTCCCTGATGAGAATGTTTAGCAAATTAAAACAATTTTTCTGCAGCAAAATGGGCTCATTTCATGCTTTATAAAATACTCCGTCAATTACCATTCAGAATTTGTTGTAACCCACATTTTAACGGTCTACTTATGTGCGCATTTACTCTCTGCCGATACTTTTCAGCAAGAGCAGACAGACGTGCACGAAATTTGTATTGCATTACAAGGTCACTTTTACCAATCTGATCAACATGTAAAGATGATACAAAAAGTTGTTGTACAGAAATGAAACATCGTTTGCAAACAGAAATAAGGAAATCTCTACTAGCCAATGACAGGCCGGGATCTCTTCCGCACCGTTGTACGTTTATAAATGCGGTTCAGCGATTCAGCGGTTGATACACGGGTTCAATGGTTCAATGGGTTGTAAACGGAAGTAGGAAGCTGGAGCTTTT
>LUCH01018627.1:0-12760 GCA_013368495.1 Paragonimus heterotremus | reverse complement strand
TATCCGAGACTATCTGGGGCTGAATACTGCGTGCAAATGAGTGTTTTTGTGTCAGGTTTGGTTTACATGTGTAACCCGTGTATTGCTTTGTCGAATAAATAACCCTTGTGCCATCCGCGTTCTTGGATCACAACAATGGTAGGCAACTTTTTTTACCGTTGTTTTTATAACTTGCCAATGCGCTAAGCTTGCGGTTGGATTCTGTGAACCTTCTGAAGGTTTGTGTCATGACAGCCGTTAGCAGGTAGACAAGATACTCTAAGCGGAAGCAGTGAACCTCGTGATTAAGTGCACCTTTAGGGCGACATGAACTGTTCATCCGCTCAATGAACGGTTCTTGAACCGCTCGGCATCTCTGGTTCAGAGTATCTGAGTCAGCTTCCCAGATGACTGAAATCTTTATGAACTAAATTCGGGAACCTATCCCTGCGGATTTCGCAAACAGTGACAAGCACAGTCAGGGTCGACTAACACATGTCACTTTGTTCGAGTTGTGACTTGATGGTCATTCTCTTCACTGAGTGGCCCAGCCTATGGTAACCAGGCGAGGAGTGGAGTAGAGATGGCTGACGATGCAGCTTCGAGGCGCTTGCTCGTTGGATCAGGGCTTTCCCTTCAAATACCATTGGTAAGAAAGCCGATATTCCATTCTCACGGTCCGAGTAAGACCCTAGTAATCTGTTTATCGCAACTGCGTTAAGATCGCCTGAATATATGGGCAAAAATTATGGTGCCAAAAAGATTTTTGTACCTACAGGAGAAACCCGCTCATCCGACGTGTACAAGAGTGAAAGACTGACAGCTACTGAGACTGTCTTTGTTACGGAATATTAGTCGGGACCACGGAACGTCAAACTTTTCAGTGGACTGAAATCATATGAAGACCGGGTTCAGAAAGTTGCGATTGAAGAAGGTCGCATAATACCCTATGGAAGACTGCACGGGGTTAGTTGAGCACCCACAGACACCCGATTTGCTGTCACTACTGTCAGCCATGGACCAGGTATCCGTAGATGGAAAGATACGAGGCCGGCGGTTGTGACACAACCTTCCGATCTACGGTGGTTTGTCGAATAAGCACAGAATCTGCCTGTCGAGCTCTACAGTTAATTCCCCCCTCAGGTGTAAGAGAAAAGAGATGGCCGTTGAGGAAAGTTTGGAAGTGTTGTGTTGGATCCGATTTGTACGCCCAGCAGCTTCTAAAACTTTCTGCTGCGGTCGCCGGTGTGTCATTACTGCTCAAACTTGCATGAGTATCTCTGAGGGGGGGCTTGATCGGCATTATCCACACCGCACCCTGCGGTCATTTTATCTCCTCTGCAATTTTCTAATTCTGAGGGAAATGGTGGTTAGACATTTCGACTCCCGAGGAACTCCGAAATCGGTTTTGTTGGGAATCGGGCTTCAAAAGATGTGGTATGCATCACTTAGGACCGATGATTCAGTTGTCCGGCTCGATGGATCCAAGGAAGGTCCGTGATCCGTGACGGGCGATCTCATTGGCCCCTTCCGGTTGCGGAATAAAGAAATCCACGGGGATCGTGTGATGGACTTTAGGCAGTCCGCACAGAAGGTGGATTATGAATGATTCTGTTCTTTCTCACATTCAGATTTGCACTGGGGGGCAGTCATCAGTTAAACTCTGAGAACGATCTTGCCCAACTCTTCACTACGACCAGATGATCCTGGCTGGTCCCTGAGTTCTTGGAAGCTAAGATTTAAATAATCCATCGTAGTTCACCGTACAAATTAATTGTTGGTTTGGTATTTTTGTTGATCCCGCTTCTTTCTTTGCGGCGAACAACGCTCGAAAGAGATTTCCGGCAGAGGCATATGTTAGAGGTAATGCGCTTTCCAGCATTTTCCCTCAGCTAAGTTTGATGGTTAACAACACCGGATGATCAGGTGACTCTTCGGTAAGCCTGGTGCGTACCCCGCCAGTAAATGCAAGACTAATGGAATTATAGGATAACGGAGCAGTAAAAGTTGAGTTGGCCAGTTCACTTGGAGTGATTCTATGAAATGAGCCTCACAAATATTTTTTCTCCCTCTAAATGGGTTTTCCCAAATCGTTGACGTAGCTCGTTTTGTCAGTGCATCTGGGAAAGCTACTGCCATTCCGGTAATTGCCGTAGAGTGCGAGACAGACGTATTTTCTGAGCCAGAGATTTAACTTACATCAGGATTGCGTCCACTGACATCTAATGCAATAAAACCTCTAATATTCATTCACATAAAGCGTCCGATGATGCTGTAATTGTTGTCAAATCCGTTAGTGCAAAGAGACACTGGTAGCCTGCAGTGAGTATCTTTGTGTTCTACCTTTGAGCAGACAGTGAGTGTTTAGGCGCCTGACATACAGACCCGGTGTGATGTGAGTCACTTTGGATGTCGCGGCAAACGCAATGAAGTGGGCAGTCACACAACTTAACTTCTTTTCATTATTAACTGATTCGCAGTACAGCAGTAGCCGGAACACAGCGTCTACCAGAAAACAAGATTTTCGGTAGCAATTTTGCTGGAGGCGTCGTAAACATAAGATAAATGAATAAGCAATCGTTCTCTGACTAAACGAGTAACATACAATCGAGCAAATCAGTTCTCATCCAGCGGTCAGAAATGTGATGTCGCATGGCAGAACCAGAAAGGACGTAGCGATCTTCTTTTTAAAGCTTCTGTTGTAGTCACGTCATCAGCCTGGCTATCAGGAAGAAAGCGCCGTGGTGCGTTCAGTGGAAAACCCTTCAGTGGAAACGCTAACACGAGTAACATGTCGTAACTGCTCCTCACCAACAACTTCCCTTAACGTTCCCACGGGTAGCATGTGGTATCTTAGAACCCCCCACTGTTTTGATTCTGGGAACGAAAAATGACGGAATCGTGGCAGATATCTGGTTTGTCCGTGTGATTTTTCAAGGTAGAAAAGAGTTGGAAACAAACGTTCTGGCGAGAAAGAATATTTTTAAACTTTCTTAAGATATTAAAATACCCACTTCAAGTAAACTGTATCGGCTTTACTGACTACAGCTTGTTCTATTTTCATATTGATGGTGAGTTTTCGGGAATTGTGCGTGGGCAGTAGTAGTAAGCACTGGTCACGGGTTGCAACATCGCATTTTCATTAGCGGGATATACTTTCACGTATAACCACCTTTTTCGCTTTCATATTAGGATGGTGGTGGACAAAATATACCCGGAGAGATCCTTATTATTAGGAATCGCTATTGCTGTCTGCTCACACATTGCTGTCTTTAGAACTTGCACTTAGACTGTGAGATTGAGGATAGTAATAAACGAGCCATGTACTAGCTGACGAATCCTAAAAAATTCAGTTACACGTCGATGTCTCTCGAAGTTTAGTCGTGTCCAATCTACAGCTCAGATGCAACACTCGTCAATCGGAAACGGTTCTGCAGCCCCTGGTGCAGTTTCACAGTCCGCCAAAAAATTTTGACAATCGTCTGTCCTTGTGACAACATTTGATTCGCATTTGAGTGTGCCCTTATGGAAGCTACCCCTTCTTTTACTTGGTGCTGCTGTCTTTCCACTTGTGTGCAATGTTGTTTGGCTACAAATTTTACTAGTTAGCCATAATTTACGTTTATCAGTCACGTTCATCGCTCATGTTTGAACTCCCTCTTGATTGCTGGAGCCGTTTTGTCTTACTCGGACGGATTCTCCTCAGTCAAAACTACTCCAGTTGATTGCAGTGGGTAACTTCATCACTTCAAACGCGCCGTAAGCTCATCATCCTTGAGAAGCTCCAGAAGCTAACATTGATTCACATGGTACACTTCAAGAAAAAGTCAGCCGGATTTCTTGTTCATCAACGAAAATTGTTACCTTTGCCAAATTAGCGATTAAGCTTCCTTGAGTTACGGTGACCATTTGATTTTGGCCCCTAACTTCTCTTGTTACTGGATCCAGCAAACTGTGAAGAAGCGGTCAGTCTGTAGTTTTGATCGGATGACTGATAGTATGAAAGGTCATCTCAGGCAGCACCTCAGACGCTTGTAATCTAAGCGAGATAATTCTAGCTTCGACAGAGTCCCCATATAGCAGAAAAGAAGTGCTCTTAACGGTATTGATGACCACATTCTGAAAAACCTCTAAAACAATTGCGCTCTTCCACCAGCACGATGCACGTGCTTGAATGTTGGATTTCAATGGTGGGCCTAACAGTGTGCCTTAGATGCGTGAGAATGAATTGACTTATATCGCCTCCTCCCTGGTGGACCGTAGGTAGGGTAACGTCACCGAGCTAATATATCCTAGTACTATGATGGCGAACTTGCACATCCTCCAATTGGGCGTGTTGAAAAGTGATCCATTCCGTTCAGACCATGGATATGGGACATCCAGATATCTGTGAAAGTTTCCGGAGTTACGCGAGACGCACCAACGTTTCGTATCATCAGCATATGTAATGGTGAAAGTGTTACTTAAAACTAGAGGCCTACTGACCTGACCCGAAGGTGATAAGAGACTTAGTGAAGAGTCTTATGGCATGCTCATCGTGGGGGTAAATCGTCTAGTAGACTAGCCGCCGACTCCAACAGTGTACGTTCGTTGGGATAAACATCGTCTTAGCCATAAACGAATCTCATTGCGCAGAGGCGGATAGTTCAACTTGTTCAGCAGGATAATATAGTCCACCATACCACATACCGTTGTGAAATTTATGACCACAGTATCTATCGGAAGGCAATTTTGTAGTCACCTTTAACCTGTAGGCCGGACGGGTATAAGGAGCCATTTCTGAAGACGTGCTGCTCAGATGCTGGAAGTGTGTTAATAGTTAAACGACCCTCTCAAAATCGTCCACCACATCTATTATTAATTTTGACATGACTGACAATAGAGCAATCGGTCTGAAGTTACTGGCTTTCCTCATATCTCCGCATTTGTACGTGGGCGAGATGACGTCATGCTTTCAGGTGGCTGAACTACAATCAACAGGATCTTAGTGTTGAAACGAACGGGCGAGCAGTTCCGCTAGCACATCCGCGCATTCTTTCAGCGTAAGTGAATGTGTCGCATCAAGCCCCGGGTGACTAATCAACGCATAGCTCGTGTAATTTAGTGCGCACATTAGTTGAGGTGGCATCAAGAGATAAGTTCGAAGAGGGACCTGGACTGAAGGTTGTGTTGTGACACATGGTTCGTTCTCGGCAGATTTGCTGAAAACATGCATATTGAACGAATAACACTTCTCTTGCCTCAGAAAAAAACGGAAGACCCCGAGGGTCAAATAGGATGGTGTAGCAGCTTTCGATCTGATTAGCGAAGCCATGTGACCAAAGAATCATTTTGGACTGTCAACTGTGCTTCTGGCAAACGCTGAATGGTGAATCGTAAGGCCGATGCTCATGGTCGTTGGGAACGGATTAAAACAACATCTGCATTTCAGGTGTGAAGCGCTATTTCCGGCAGAAAGAAACGCGTCCCACACGGCATGCTCTCCTTCCATTAAACGCTTTATTTTAAATTTGAGGCATCGTGACTTGTACAGGGGCATGAAGTGTGTAGTGAAACTGAGCTGGTTATTATGATGTTCAGACGTGACATAGTGTGGCCCAGACGTCCAGCTAATACGTTACACTCGCCAGGTGGTGACCAGTTAACTTTGGACAGACGCTCCTGTATATTTCAGAAGTTGGCTTTTCCGAGATTACGTCGGGCCGATACTAAGAGGAGGGTGAAGATAACATCACATATTAAGCAGAAGCTGGACGAAGCGTAATCGCTAGTGCCCAGCGGCTTATCAACATCCACGATGTCCACCATGTGGGGTTCGGTGGTTAACGAGATTTCCAGTCGGGAAGGCCTGTAAATTCCTCTCCACATTGCGGGTTGTGTGGCCTGCTCGGCGGGTTTCAATTAAAGCGCACTCGTATAACTCAATGGCCTTAGTGCAAGTAGTTGGCCACCAACAGTGATGCTGTATATTCTTCGTTGGCCAACAACGGTGATACTGTATATTCTTCGTTCTATTCTGAGGTTACGGATGGAGCACGATAAATGACGCCGACGTCGACGTGTGATGAGTGAGAAGGCCTAAGATTTATCCACAAAACTTGTCAAGTGCAGCCAAAGCCAGATTGGCGTTTGAAGCTGTGCATAATTTAGTACCAATGCAGACCGTTACGTCTATTCTCGGTTATCAGCTGATCTTTACGAGAAATACTGTAACCAGGAAGTTCTTTTTCCAGGTCGGATATATATCAGCCTGTCTCCACTCCGTCTACAATCTTGGGATTATTTTGGTGGTAAATCTGTCACAATTCCTATAATTCACTCTCAGAGAAAGAACATTAACAAACACGCATCACCAGCCAGATATACGTGAATGCGTCCCTTTACTTTTGGTTGTGTCCGTCTTCACTTAAGCATTGGTACTGCAGCATACAAGCCGGTCGTCTTTTTCCGACTGTCCCTTTCACTGGCGGATCAATTTTGCGCCAAGTTGGAGACACCGGGTGACAGCATTCTTTCGAAGTAGGGGTTCTGGCAACAGCGCTGTAATGGGAAACAACACAAACAAGCGTAGGCCAAAGGCTTAATGAGCCATGCACAAAAGGAAAGTAAAGCGGTGCCAACAACACAGCGGCGCGTTTTGTCACACAGTTCAATTTCAACCTGCACGTGACTGCTGGGTTCAACCACAAGTTAGAGTACATCCTAGTCTGAACCGACTCTTTTGAAGTTGGCCGCGTCAGGCTGTTTGACCGCATGAGAGGTGAGTGGTTACTTTTGACCCCAGATATTCTTGTCATATTGAACACGCTCACGGTACTTGAGGGCATACAAGCAACAGGCATTCCATGTTAAGACCTTGATCTACCTCTCTGGGGCCGAAAGTCAGATGTGAAGTTGTTTTTAAACGAGCATTGCTTCTGAAAACGAGGTACACAACGTATCTTCCAAGGAAGATGATTTGCGATAGTCTGGGAGTGCAGATGAAGCTGAGCGCTGGAGGCGTCGAGCAGGCTATTCTCCTCACTCGTCTAGGTTCAGGTTTGGTTTTGCTCGAAAACACTTCCATTGGCAAATGTCGTGCTCGTGAACCAGCAGCGCATCCCTGCCCTGCAACTTGTCTAACTACACGTCCGATCATATTTGTAACTAATGTGCTTCTAATGTGCTGTTCGCGGTGTTCTCCTGACTGACTGTTGAAAGCTAGATTTTGCTTTCAGGCGGGATTCGCCGAGTTTGAGCAGAGGAGATACCCGCTAACCATATTCAGTTGGCGCCACCTACCAGACCAAGCGAGACGGATTGTTCGACAGCCTCTCTCCTGGATGGGTTCGCGAAGCCTGAGTAAAGTTGGTTTAACTTTTACGCTTAGCTTACATGGACTACGAAGAGTTTCCAACGACAACTGATCGTTTGCCTCTTATTAATAATGTGACGGGCTTTACTTTTTTCGACGTTATAGAGGGTGAGGTTATGTCTGCCGGGCTCAGGACACTAATATTTTTAGGGTATGTTTGTGCTTCACGTTCTGAGTTGGAGAATGGTTTTGGTTGTGTCACCCAAATGTCTGAGTTGGGCCCTTCTGTTTCATGCTGGTGGACAACTAAGACACATCAGTGCGTTAAGACACAGTTACACTGAATTTACTTTTTTCCTTATTCTGTTGAAGAGTGTTAACTGGTGAACACAAGAGGCGGAGGGCTATGGTTGTGTATAGCCTCGATTAGACAATTTGCCGTTGGCGTATCACGGGCGCTTACGGTCGTCTTTCCCTACTGCGTCCAACCTGGCTAACCCCTTACTCACTGTTCCTATAGCGGGCACGAGTATAAAAACTTGTGACGGTTGAGCGACCAAAATTACCGAAAATACGTGAGACGATACTTACAATTACAGGCAGTTATATCTTAGGAGAACCTAAACACTGGCACTCGCTCACTGGCCATGGTCCGCAGGATCATTTTACACTTTCTTATTTATCGCCTACATCTACGCTCCGATTTTCATCCGGCGAATTTACCATGAGTGATCAAATATCCCAAAACGTTCGGAGAGTGAAGATCCTATGATTAGACAATTTTCGAGATGTTTGGCCTTGGTGCTTATTCGAGTCACCACCGCACTGTCCAATTGTCGGCACATCGCTATTTTGGTCTTCTGATATTTCCGTTGCTTCCGATCTTGAGAGATTTAGGTCTACAACTTCCAATCACAGTTACGATAAATTGCCACGAAGGAGTTTATTGTTCAATTTCTGGAAACTTTTTGAGGGTGACCTGGTGTAGTGGACAAGTGGGTATGCGCTAGACCCTCGTCCACTAACAGTTTAATGCGCCTTTCTTGAATAGCAATGGTAACGTAGTCCCACAGGCATCCAACTAGAAGACGCAGCGGGGTTCGGAAACAAACCGTACATTTCCAACAACATTTGAAACTATGATAAATAGTTAGCTCTAGCCTAGTCTGGGACTAACGGTAGCAACCAAAAGAAAAAAGAAAAGTGCTAGATGGGCTACAGCTCACCCGGCGGCGCTCAAACGCGCGCCAGGCGGAATGTGCGTGGAACCTTCGAGTGCGTTAAACAACACTCGAATAAGTTCGGGTTAAACGACTTTGAGGAATGAAATACCTCACGAGTCGTTAAGAAAAGAGCAAGCATTCGATGCGTGCAATTAGTTGCACGACTGAGGAGGGTGGCACTGAGTTTATATCAGGTCTTCTATTGCAGGCATACACGGAATCATGCGTACAGAACAGACAAGCAGGAAAATATGATTGCAGCCGGGATCCTTAGAGAAGCCACACGATCGCATGTCACTACACTATGTTACCATTCATGACACCAGTCTTTTAATAACAATAAAAATAATAATATACTTTTCAACGCATTTGCTAAAAGCACACTCAGGTGAGTGTAACCAGTGCACATGATGTAAGGCGATACATATAATCAGTGACAGTACAATACGCCAGCCACGTGAATGAACTATCAAAGCAGACCGAGAGTGATAAAATCTCTAGTTTATGTAAAATATCTGACACGCTTTTAAAAAGATTGTTTCCACGTTCCCGATAATTTGACGGAAATGCTGCCTTCTTACCTCAATTCACACTTTACAAGGTGACAGCTGACCTAATGGTTGAGATCTTGTCGGAAAAAGGTAATCTTGTAGTTTCCACATTCCATAGTTTTATTTAGTAGTTTATTTCTGTAATTTTTGTATATACCGTTTTGCTCACTTCATCTGTACAATTGTTGAAAGGCAAAGCCATCGGTTGTTGACATTTGAATGACACCAGGAACAAACGGGAGTTTCCGCGCACCGTCTCTCTCTTCTTCACCCATATGCAATTTTCAGCTAGTGAAGTAGTTGCACAGCAAATTGCTATAGCTTCGCGTGTCTGCTAACTCACTAACGCTCAACGTTCGTCATCTTCCACCAAGGGCGGAATTATTCATCCGACGTCATCTGAACCTACCCTCTGGTGCTGTTTTCTTGTGCGGTAGACCACTCGACTTAACGGACCTCGACTTGCCGGTGAGCCGTCCCGTTTTTACTGATAGATCTTTCGCTTTACTCGTACGAATACCTTTTTCACCTGTCTGTTAACCTTGCGGGTCTTCTTTAGTGCTACCATAATTTGGTAACTATAATTACTTGAGTGACCAGGTCACTGCAACTAGGGGATGGAAGAAAATGGAAGTTGAGGGATTTTGTCAACACTTGATGTGAATGGCACCGAAAAACCGTGCGAAAATTTCTCGGAGATGATAAAAATTAAGAAACTTCAGATTCTTGCAGGAAAATGGGCAGATACCTGGACAGGTATTCGCTATTTGCTCAAAATGACAGACTGTTGCAAATCCCGTAAATCGTCAAATTTTGAGTATCCAGACGTTGTGGGATTATCGCTCACGTCAGAAAAGCTTGTGGAATCAGTAAGGAGAAGCAAAACAACGCGAAAGCCGTAAACTGTTCCGGTGTCACATATTCGCACAACATATCGTCTGTAAAATCAACCGGATTCGTAGAATTATTATATCTACCGTCATTAAAAATGTAATCTTTATTTTCCGTTGTTAGGCTTCTCATGCTAACGAAGTTGATTACTACTCTTTTTGCACGGCAGTTGTGTAACGCCTCGTGCTGCCGTGTTGTAGGCGCCACTTTTGTTTTCGATTGTGTGAGGCGTGTGCATAGATTACTGGGCCTCCGGCTCACGATGGTTTCTGTTGTCATCTTTTACAAGGCTATCGTTGGAACATCCACTTCAGAAGAACGCTTCCCCCCTGTGTCTCATCGTTGCTCGTATGTGGTTTACGAGTGTAACGGGTACACGAAGCCAGAACGTTTGACTAGCTTGTTACAATTGTGTAGTTCGCCGGTATGTTGCCTGAAGGCCGAAACGAGTTGGAAACGACCAGTTATGCGAGGAAATAAATTTTTGCAAATTTTTTATAAAACATTAAACTGCATATTACGAGACAGATATATAGTTTTTATCGAGTATACAAGTCGTGTTGCATTGATGAATTGGCTATACCTAAAACTTGTCCATATTCGCACTTTTGTTGAGAAAAATGTGCCGCAATTTTTCTCGATAAAAACATCCTGTTGGATGTCGATAATGATTCTACGCTCTGAAAATGCTTTCACCGAAATTCTGATGGTTGAATACATAACTTCATCTCTCAGAAATGCTCAATTTCTCATGGCTTGAGGGATATAATCGAATTTGTAATTTTCGACCACGTTGTGCTTACATTTCATTGCATATGAAATATCACAGTAATTCCTAATGAAAGCTACGTCATCACGGTTATTGGTTGGTTGTACATCTGAATTATACGTTCAGCCTGTGTCCCTGATAGTATTTCTGGTGGAAAACAGTCTACGTTACCACGGGACCATCTTTACCTTCGGTATAGTGCAAACTTGGGTAACGCGTCCCAAGCTATCATTAACAACGTGCGGATTGTTCTGTTCATTGCTCATTGACTATGCTTGAATGTAGCTGGCATGTGTATGCCAGTCAATACTCATTTATCTGACGGATGATGACCGACTTCGATGTTCTTTAGTTCCCCGACAAAAACATTGATTACCACTTCCACCGTTTAAGCTACAACCCTGCAATCTTCGGATCATGGACGCTTATAAATCGGATGACTGTTGGTTTATGCTTTCGCCGGCCGCAGACATCGCTGACGGCTGTCAGTATGTTACATCACCTTTTGCCAGAAGTGACGGGTATCTTCAAAACGTGTCGCGAACCGTCTAAATACAAGTCTATACGGATTTCTCCCGCGTACTTATCAAAGTTGATGATAGCTTAAGTCAACTATACGGAACAACTACCAGTGTGAACGCAGTACGTATGAATCGGAATGACAAACGCGTGCAATAATTCGACGTATATAATGTAATTCATAGCATTTCAGTATGACTCAAGATGAACATCAGTTTGCCAATCACGTTTCCAAGATTTCGTTTTCGCCAAATGTTTTCCTGAAGGTGTGACTGGAGGACGAGTGTCGACGGAAATTCCAGTCGACCTTCAGAATTCAAAAAAGCGTCCTATTGGTTGTTATCCTAGTGAATGTAACCTACAATGGTAGAGGGAGTATTAGTAAGCATTTCCAGGAGGAACATTTGTACTAGATTTCGAGATATCCGCGAATAATTAAATAACACCCCGCGGTACGGGATTGTCCCTTCAAATTATTCAACCTCGCGTATGGATCGCCTACTTGCTTTGCTGCTGTTAGTGCTGTTGGGTTTTTACTGGATCTGCAATTGTTTAATCTTGCCATACTTCAACACCTTCTGACCTATACAGACACTCTTTTCGAATTTGTTTTGGTCGTAGTATTGTTCGGATGTTTGTTACTCTCCATACCCAGAATGTGTATGTATGACCCAATTAATACTATTTAGAATAGCCGAAAATTCTCATTTGGTAATAGGTAAATTGTCTGTTAATTTATTTATTACCAAAGTATGCATATGCGTCAAAAACATAGCCGACGTCGGCAACAGGGCTCCATTTGGGCAGCGACGACGTCCACCGGGTAATTGTATGTAGCGTCCGCTCTAGTCACCCAGTAAAATCCCGCGGCGCTCTGGTTGTCGTTAACGGATGACTGCATCCCGTTTACCCATGCAGTTTTGAGCGAACACCGCTGCTGGGACGTAGCGGTTGGCCCCTCCTAGTGCACATGTGCATTCGTTGGCTTATCCCGCCCTCGTTTGTTGTCGTGGTGAGTATACGGTAGCACGCTCCGGTAACTTGCTGAAATTGACGGAATTCAGCCTCAAACATGTCGGACGACTCGAAGAATTTTGGGTCTGTACCCGACCTAAAATATTGGCGAAAAATAGTAGTCAGATCAACGGTAAACGACATTAAACGAGAGTCAAGAAGAGTGATGTTGTCGACTTCGCGTGTACATTTATAATGGTTTCGTTACCAAATTGTCCAATGATGTAGCCAGTTTTCACCTACTACTTCATTGGCTTGATTTGCACGACAATTTCATTGGCCTGAATTGCTGCGTGTAATCGGCAGAACGTGAATATCTCCGTCACCTTCAAGTTAAAAAATAATTCATAACCATTAAATTTGTTGAAAATTAGTGATATGTTGGAGAATCTAAAATCTTGAAAATCTGTTCCCTAGATATTTCTTTGTTTTAATCTTCCCAAGACGTAAACAAGAAATGTACGGTTGTTCAATGGCATAGGGATTAATAGAAAAATAACACAAAGTCGCATTCTACGTT
>LUCH01018626.1:0-12925 GCA_013368495.1 Paragonimus heterotremus | reverse complement strand
TGGTTTAAAGCGCAGGCGTCCTTTGGCTTCGGTCACTGTGACAGGCTAATCCGTCTCGGATGCCGCCAACCTAGTGTCTGTGAAGTGAGTGCATTCAATGACGTGGGGTAGTGAAGGCCGTGAGGAAGCTGTCTTGCTGATGACTCCTTACTTTCACTTACAGCTCGGTTGTTTGTTTGCAAGATGTGGGAGTTTTCAGACTGAGTGTTTGAATATAGACGTAGCTATTCCTAGTAGTTAGGTTCTTTTTCCTTCTTGTCTTCTTTGTCAGGACTCTTTTCATGGTTGTGTGGTAATTCGCCATCAGTGGGAACGCCAGGTGTATTGCTGTCTATGACAACGATGATGATAACGGCCGTTCGCCGGTGCCTATTCTGGAACTTTCGGAATGCGTGCTCAATTAGTCAACTACTTACTAGTAGTATAATTCCCATGCTCAGCAGTGGCGTTGGTGAGTTCCAGCTCGAACTGTTCGAGACATTCTACCGGTACAGTCGAATTCCTGGATCATTTGGTGGAATCCATATGAGACAGTGGGACGGGTGGGTAATCGGGTCCAAATGTGACATTTCCGGGCTCTTGGCGTGGCTTCGTAGCTCAGCAAGTAGTGCGATTGCTGCGTTGAGGCATGGTGTTTCTGTCGCTGGTTCGAATGCAGCCGAAGCCTTGACCTTTCACACTTGGGTCTCAACTAAAATTACTCAAGTACTTACGTTTTACGGCGTCCCATGGGTGGGTCAAGTACTCCGTATGCTAGCTCAGCGATTACCGTATTGGGCATTATATGCTGAGACTATTGAAGCAATGATGTGGTTACGAAAGCCAAAGACTATGACCGTTCCAATGGGTAAAGTAGATATACGTCGCTTGCATGGCTAAGGTCCTTGTGATCACTCAACTGCAGGCTGGAAACACTACCCGAGATGGCAGTGTGTAGCGGTCAACGGCGTACCTGGATTCACACCAGTTCCAGTTTTCTCGCCTAATCCTCGTTAATTAATTTTTAACCTTTCATTAACGTCCTCCATGTATTCCACGTTAGTGCTGACGTGAGAGGCGGCCCCAGTTACAGTACCCTCTCTTCGATCTCAAAGCCGTTACTATGAAGATAACGGTGTTGACGATGTACAAACAAACGACTTACATATATTTCTAATCGACTCTCTTCACTTCTTATCGATCGTCGATACAAGCTGTGCAGCAGGAGTAAATTGGATCATTTATGCTCGTGTTACCGCTAACTGTAAGATTATAAAGTGAACATCACCCACAAGCGGAAAAATGCTATCATCATGGGGTCTTCGCTTGAAATTAACAGGACAGTTACCTTGTCCCACTTAGAGGCGACTGAACAGTCAGAGCATTACCCACACGCGAATGTGGTTGCGCGCCTGCACATCATAATTCAGTCGTGCCTAATGTGAGTTCACGGACGCAGTGATCAACAGGGTTGCCTCATGAAAGCGTGATCGGAATTCTCATATTGGCCGTGGCAAGGTATGCACTACAAACGAGTTCTAACAAGAGGGAAACTTAAATACAAGGCTTTTTTACGAACAGCGTCAGCTGGAAAGTATATTAGAATGCTACAGCTGTGATCAATTGAGTGATATTTAGTGTAAATACAGACCAACGTTCTCTACTATTTCACCCGTAACTGAAGCAGTTGCACTGTCGAAATCAACTCATTGACTGCACCTTATACAGAGAGCTCTACAGCGACCTTATTTAGTAATCACCGACTGTGTATGAGTGTCGAATGTCATTTATACTCCTTTTGCGACAAACCATAGCATTCGGGTAAACACTGGTTTAAACGAGGAGAGAGACATAAGGAGATCTGGTGCACTCAAACGTCCGACCCACCCCACGCCCCTTTCAATCCGCAGTATTACCATTTCGTCTTACCGTTTGAACGTCGAATCGGTGTGCCCGTAATATGTCCCTTAGTTACTCATTCAGTTACTCGCAATCGGTTACTTGACCCTACAGTACACTGTACTGTAGGGAGGTTAAAACCTCCGCAACGCCTACTCGGGGATCATGCGTACTGATCATCAGGGCTAAATACTGACTGCCACTCCACTTGCTGTCGCCTTGGCGACAGTCCGCAAGGCGTTCCTTAATAACAATAAATGCCAGCACCGCCACTGAAAAATGTATTTTGTGGTTTCGAGAAAGAACTCACAAAAACGGACTCAATATGAATACGCCGGTGAACATTAACACGCACAGTTCAGACAATGTAACAGAATTATCAGACTGATGTAAGCCACATAAACTCATTTTATGTTCGTAGACGTATAACTGACCTCATACACCCCAAGTATTTACTACGCCCATATACTCCTTGAATATGATGCTATGGACCAGAACTATCATGCGTTTCAAGATGCAACCCAAAAGGTGAACAATCAACTGATACCAAGCAAACTGTATACATTCTAGTCTCGTTTACCTCTTCCGCGCAGGTTACGTCGTATTCCTGACGATCGTTCCTACTTATTCGCGAAGCACAAACTTATGGGAAATTCGGAGGACCCAAGCGCTATCCACACTGTTCGAAATAGGTGTAGGCTGCAAATCCGTGGACACACTAAACCCGTACAAGATAAGATTTCATCAAGAACTTGCGCGAACAGAAACTTTTTATTTAAGCACATGCATCGATTTAGAAAGAATAATTATTCAGCTCTTTCTCCGCAACTGCCTGACGAGGAGACTTCTTTGGACCTCTTAGTTGCGGCCGAGTTATTTAGAGTGTCCTATTCAGCAATCTCCAAAGCAGCACCGTTGAACTGGCACCCTAGTTTATCGCTGAAATGCTTTCGGGAGTCATTCCTTACCACTGAGGTTTCTGTACAAAACAAGAAGCACCCCAGGACTCTACAAGCAGCAGCGAGTCTGACAGAACCCCTTTACAAACTGTTTAAACAGACATTACGGAATGGCGTTTCCGTTAATGCATAGGATGAGCTCACGGTCACTCTCAGTTTCAAAGCGGGCAACGAGCATCTCTGGGATACCTAACGATCAGTCAGCCTTACTAGCATTGCAAGGAAGATAATGGAGCGCTTAATAAAACGCGCCACCACAACCACTTCTTATCAAACCACCGTTTTCTTCCACCCAGCATGGGTTCCTCCCCAACCGGCAATGCAAAACAAATATACCTATCTTCACGGATAGTCTGACGGGGTCCGAAGACAATCATTTCCCCTCAGACGCTGTTTTCTTTGATTTGACTAAGACTTTCGAACGTGTACCATATAGCCCCTTCAGACACAAACTGCGTTCCTTTGAAATTCGGTGAGAGGCGGTTTGCTGGATTGCTTCTTTTTGATAGCAGAACTGTTAGTTAAAACCGGATCAGACTTCTTATCTCCCTTCTTACTTCATACGGGAGTTCCTCTGAGGTCAATGCTTGGTTCATTATCATTTCGCATTCACTTCAATGACCGCTCGGACTACATTACCAGCCACGCTCTTCTCTAAGCCGACCATTTAAAAGTCCGTAATGTTAGTAATCTTAATGCACTACGGACTGATCTTGACGCGACTAAGCAGCGATCAAACGACTGGAGTCTCCTCGTATTTGACAAGCGCGCATACATGTCGCTCGGTGGGGACTTCGGTAACGATTTCGTGATTCATAGCGCGCTCAGTGTAGTAGGCATCACGAAAGTCGATCTGGAAAAAGCCCTAAACAACCGAGTGTCTTCTAACTTATCTTTCGCGTACCATCACGAGATGGTCGTAAAAAAAGATCCGCTGTTGCCAGAATCGCGAATCATCCCCTCACAAAAGATATGTTATCTACTATGTTTCAGAGGTAGTTCATGTTGAGAGATAACTTCCCACCTGAACACTTATTTCACGGAGACAGACCAAGGTATGAGCATGGAAATTCTGTTGTTGGTATACCTCTTGAACTGCAAGCGTTATAAGGAGTACAAGGATACAGGAGGTCATCAGTAGTCCATCGCTTCCCACAGTCAAAGAAATCTGGATCGGCCTAGCCTAGG
The DNA here is from genome assembly GCA_013368495.1 of Paragonimus heterotremus. Classification (NCBI taxonomy): domain Eukaryota; kingdom Metazoa; phylum Platyhelminthes; class Trematoda; order Plagiorchiida; family Troglotrematidae; genus Paragonimus; species Paragonimus heterotremus. The sequence goes on along the minus strand of LUCH01018626.1, from coordinate 8,900 downwards.
AAATACCTGTTGATCGTCTGAAGGCAGGCTATCCCAGATAGGGGTACGCAGACACGCATATATAGCTAGTGGTGTATGGATACTAATGCTCTTTTTCTATGTTACGACCCCACTTGATAGAGAAAAGACAACAACAACGCAAGACCGCGAGCAGTATCTCTATCACGAACGAACGCAACGATATTGTAAAGCGGTAAGAAAACCAGAGCTCAAAAATCGGAACGCAAATCTCGCAACTTAGAACCCCCCAACAAGTAAGGAAATAAACGGCCTTCAAACGAGCTTTATTTACTATTCTGCCCGAAAGCAAAATTGTGATTTACAGCAACTGTATTTATAGGTTTGGGGTGGTCTCGGACCTAGGATACCGAATGGACCAATCAGGGGCGAGCGCAACTTCTCGGATGTTCCAGAATTCTGGCGGGCGTTCAAATTCCCAGAAAATGGATAAATCCACTTATCATGCATATAAGGCTAATTTTTGGGAAACTGTGCTTTTTCCCAACACCCCCCCTGTTGCGCATTATTTGTACCGACGTTGACGGGGCTCGAGCTGTATTGGGCAGGTTGGCTTGTGCTTGCGGTCCGTCCACCACCCTCTTTGCAACGCTGCCAGCTCTCTGCTCGGTCTAGGGGTTGAGGTTGTTGAAGCAGCCGTCGCGGGAACTTGTTCCGTTGGTCGGCTGAGCTCGAAGGTGTCGAGAAGTAGGTCCAAAGACAGTTGATTTTGAGCTTGTCCAGTGTTTGAGGAATGGCGTGGGCGAAGTTGGTTCCGGTGGCGCACCCAGATGTCGCTTCCGACGTTGACATCGTAAAGGGCCGTGCCATTCCGTTGCTTGACTGTTGCTGCTATCCAGTGGGGGCGACCTGGGCGATAGTTCCTTGCGTAGACTAGGTCGCCGACGGAAAATCCACGTCGAGGGAGCTGTTGTGTATCTCCCGGATGTTTCTCCACTTGAATCATTGCGCCGAACTTCGTCCTCAGCTTGCGGCCCATGAGAGCTTCTGCAAGCGAGAGTCGTTGGGGAACCGCCGCATTCGATGTGGTTCTGTAAGTGGGCAGGAACCTTTGCAACACTTCTTCGGTCGGTCCCTCCCCGCGAGATTTCAGAAGTGCTCTCTTGAAGGTGTCCACGAAGCGCTCGACTTGACCGTTGGACTGTGGGTGGTATGGTGGTGAATGCAGATGGGGAATGTTGTTCTGGGTGCAGAACTCCTTGAACTGGACCGAGTTAAACTGCGATCCATTGTCCGAGACAAGCGTGTCCGGGAGGCCATGTTGGCTGAAAATGCGCCGTAGATTATTGATGGTGGCTGAGGTTGTAGCGTGCGTCAGTGGGACGTTCTCAGGCCACTTGGAGTAAGCATCCACCAGAATGAGGTATACCATACCGTTGATGGGTCCCGCAAAATCCACATGGAGGCGTGACCAGGGATGTTCGGGTTGCTTCCATGGCTGAGGTTCGACGTGTGACGGGCTTGCCGTGGGGGACTGCAATTGAATGCAAATGTTCCCGATTGGCAGTTGTGCCAGGCCAAGTTGTTCAAGTCAATCGAGACCGAGTAGGTTGAAGTTTGAGTCTGTGAGGTAGCAGACTGCATTGATGGCTTTGTGCTTGAAACTGACACGACAATACAATTGCCCAGTTAATTGCACTGTACCACCACAGGCGCTGGTGGCGAAATGGGATGTCAGCTGGACTGGCGAGCAGCCGATTGATTTCCATAGTCGATTGGAGATTATGGTGATGTCAGACGCAGTGTCAAGCTGTAGACGAGCTGGGTGTCCGTTGATCAGTACGGACACGAATTTTCTGCGTGAGGTGACATCGACTTTGAAGGAAGCAAGCAAACTGTTGGACCTGGCGATTGGTTTAGATTTAGGTGGGCGTGGCCGCTTGTTAGTTGCGCGTTAACTGCCCGACGTGCGTGATTGACAATGGCCGTCCTTGCGACCCACCTTTTTGCAGCGCTGACAGCGATGTTGCTTGAAAGGGCAGTAACGCGTGTAGTGCCATTAGCCGTAATGCCAACAAGGAGAGGGCGGCGTTCTCTTGCAGGCAGAGTTCACTGGGCGGTTCGTTAGGGAGGGTTGTTGCTGTTGCTTTGGACATTGCGACTGTGTTGACGGAGGTTGAGGACTGAGTAGGATTTTGGACCAAGACAGAGTCATGTTTGAGATTGAACAGTCGATGGCCTTCAGTAGTGAGGTACTGAAGGGTAACTGACTCGTCTTGTTGGATCCGATTGAGCATGCGTGTGCGAAGGTCAGCATTATTGGGAGACTGGAGGCCGCAGACGAAGATGAGGCACTTGAACTGATCCTCCGTGAGGGAGGATAGCTTGAACCGCTCGCACTCACGACTCACGATGCCAGCGTAAGTGACAAGGTCATCCGAGTCTCGTTTGGTTAACTTGAGGCAATGGTACCGCAAATTGAATAGGAAAGACTGGTCAACAAATATCTGCGACAGGATATTGACCGTCTCATTGGAGCTGATGTCACGTGGGTTCTTGGGCAAGATGAGATTCGTGTACCACTCGTGATCCGCAGGGCCAAGTTTGATAAGGAGAAGTCGGACCTTCCAGGAGTCGTCTTGATTGGCAAATTCGATACGAAACAGGTTATCATACCGACGGAACCAATAGTCGAATGTCACGTTCGCCTGAGGGTCGTAAACGAACTCGGAGATACCGGCTGCCAAATTGTCAACGGAGTGCGCGTTATCAGATTGTGCGGACTGACTCAAATTCGTATTGGACAGACGTTCGGCAAGCATCTCCATAAGCTTCATCTGTTGCTGCAACAGCAGCCTCACGTCAGCAGCGTTCAACGACATTGATTATAACTAGTGACCGTCGACAACTGTTACGACCCTATCTGATAGAGAAAAGACAACAACAACGCAAGACCGCGAGCAGTATCTCTATCACGAACGAACGCAACGATATTGTAAAGCGGTAAGAAAACCAGAGCTCAAAAATCGGAACGCAAATCTCGCAACTTAGAACCCCCCAACAAGTAAGGAAATAAACGGCCTTCAAACGAGCTTTATTTACTACTCTGCCCGAAAGCAAAATTGTGATTTACAGCAACTGTATTTATAGGTTTGGGGTGGTCTCGCACCTAGGATACCGAATGGACCAATCAGGGGCGAGCGCAACTTCTCGGATGTTCCAGAATTCTGGCGGGCGTTCAAATTCCCAGAAAATGGATAAATCCACTTATCATGCATATAAGGCTAATTTTTGGGAAACTGTGCTTTTTCCCAACACTCTAAGGAACAGTGCAGGAATTGTGACAGTTTGTCGACTGAAAGAAGCTTAAAAATATAGGTGTAATGGATATGTGGTTAACGCTTGATATCCGATTAGGAGACAGACTCTCTTGGTTCCTCTGTCCTTCGTAGTGATTGGCTGGTCAGCAGACGAAGCGTGGCAATCTTTATCAGTACTTAATTACGCGCAACCCCAAATGGAGATGTGACCCTGTTGTCACTTGATGAGTCCTTGTGGATGATTATAAGAACATCTCACGCATCACACGTTATCATCGGTGTCATTTATCGTGCTCCGTCTGTAACCCCGTATTGGGATGAAAAAATCACAGTGCAACTAGACGGGTCACAGCAACCGCTGGATGTTGTATAATCTTTCTAGGTGACTTCAACCTCCTGCACGCAGGTTTCTTCAGTGGGCTAACCTCCGGTGCTGCGGCCGCTGACTTCTACAATCTCGTGCAGAAAGTGGGACTCACCGAAGACGTCACTGAACCCACGAGATGGAGAGAAAGTCATAAACCAACCCGATTAGACATGGCGATAACCATCGGACCCCACATGGTAGACATTATCGGAGTTGGTGCGTCACTGAGTGTAAGCGATTACGCCACAATCAGCTTCCGCTTAATACGTGATGTTATCATCACCTGCTCTCTACTGTCGGGTCGACGTAATTTTAGACAAACGAACTTTCGAAAGATGAGGGAACATGTATTTCAAGCCAACCGCCTACTATCTGGCGACTGTAACATGGTAGGTGGGCATCTAGAGCATATTATCCCATACCCGAAGACCGCGACAATTAGTTCAGTCCTACTGTGCACTTCACGCCCCGCCTGTAAGTCATCTTGGCTCAAACCCCAATCAAGCGCTTAATCGAAGAGAAAAATGCCCTGTGAGATGCATACTTTCTTAATAAAGATAGCGCTCAACACCTGGTATGCAAACTTTGTCGCACTCAGTGCATAGAAGCCGTATGCGCTGACCGCAGGTTTCACTAAGTACCATTCGCAAAATCCATTGCTGAATGTCCTAAAACATTTTTCGGGCAAATGGCTTCTCTGACCAGGTCGAAAGCTGCTATATCATTCTTATGATACCTTTAGGACTCTCTACTTCTAATTCCGAAGCAGCAGAAATATTACGTGCCCAGTATCCAGCAGTAACTCAGCAGGGACGGGACCATGTATTGCAGCTTTCAATCCTTCGGCCTCATCCTGTAGATTCACTCCGATTAACGTACGCGTCAAGTTACACCTGATACGCGTTGATAAGTCATCGGAGCTTGATGAAATGCCCCACTTGTGATGAAAGAATGCAAAGATGAGCTGGTGAAATCGCCTGCTCATTTGTTTTAACATTCATATTTTACTGGTTGTATTCTATCCACTTGGAAGCACGGCGTCATTTACCTCGTCTACAAGTGCGTGGATAGAACGAACGCCAATAACTCTAGACCGATTGCTTTGCTACCAAACGTGTCAGAAGTAATGGACAGCACAGTAGACGATCTCATAAGGGACGACTTAAATACTCATTCATTGTTGGCACGGGGCAGTAAAGCATCAGAAATGGTCACTCGTGCACGATCAACCTACTGGTTATCGCCGATTCGTGGGCAAAAGCTGTCGGAGAACATCTCCCAGTTGATGCCATGTTTTTAGATTTCGCGAAGATGTTCGACAGTCAACCTTAATATTCTGCTGAGAAAACTGATTCATTTGGGCTTATGCAGTGGTTTGTTTATGTCTCAAACAATACCCGACGAGTCGCACATACATACTCGAAGTCAGTGGCAAGCAGTTCGGTCATTCAACGCCACAAGCCTCCATATTGGGTCCCTTACTATCCTTAACCTACATCAACGAACTCCCTGTTGTAACTCTCCTGCTGTGATACGTGTTGATGGTACGCTGCTTCGGCGTGTTTTACGCAATGCTGAAGGTGCAGAATCCCAGAGACCTGGATGCTCTACAATTAATGTCCATGGAAAATCCACTGTCATTCAATACGTTCCAGTCAAAGACTATGTACACACATCATTACAATAGTGGAACACACTACATCAGTGGCGCCACCCAAGCCACTGTCAACCAGGAGCGCGACCTACGTACTGTTGTTACATCGGGCCTAGTACTTACGCCACGCTGCTGATGAAGAAAGCCAGTAACAGGCTAGCAATGCTCAACAGGGTTCTCGAGATCTTCCCGGTGAATACTTTCTCACGCATTTACAGTACGCTGAAAGTTAACACTCAGGCATATGCGCCGTACTAGAAGAGGTAACCGTCCTACAGGCTATCCGGAAGATAGTCCGTGAGTTGAGGGCCTATTTTCCTGGTCGTACCAGGATCTATTTCTCCTAGCCCACAGGTTTTCAAGTGGTGACTTCATACTGACATACAAGATTCTATGCTACCCAAATCACCCTAACAAAAACCTTTTCACAGTCGATGATACGGTCTCAGGGACCATAAGCACAAGATTTCTGCACCACACAGCAACCTCTTATGCAGACAACATAGCTCTGCTGTCCGAGTCTGTCCGGCATGGAGTACATTACTGGCAACCACTGTCCTGACAACATCAGTCGATACATTCAAGAAAGAGCCAGAAGACCGGATACCCCTAAGACAGCTATCGACAGCCGGACACATATAGCCCTGTTTACCTTTATTATTGTTAATTCCTTTCTTTCGTCTCTTTCCTCTCAAGTCTCTCCCTATTTTCTGTACAGTCTTCCCTTTTATTATTTCAGTATTATACAATAAAACGGTGCAATCTCCCCAGGTGCCCCACTGCTGTTAACGGATTCAACACTCAACACGCTTCACACACTCTTATCACTTCAGCAGTTCGCGTAATCAAAGCAGACCGACCAAAACCCGACTGTCAAACTGAGGTCGAATTTGCTGTGAAACCGCAAATTTAGTGGTAGTGATTCATACCAGGGATATTATACTTCCAACTTCACATGACGGAGTGCACTTTTCACCTCACGGATAAATAAACGTTTCAAACACTTGACTGGGTTTATATAAGACCGCTACTTGAGCACGTTAAGCTGTGTATACCGGCTTGGGGAAAGACATACTCGTTGTTGGCCGTGTCTGACGCGCGGCTGTCAGACTATTCACGAGTTTGAGAAATGTCACCTACGAGTCTCAACATGAAATTACTGAGCTTTAACCACTTGGTTTTCGACGATCCCACGGTTATTTAATTCCCATAAACTCCTTCAGTGTAGGTTTCGTAGATCATTCCACCAACGTGACGAACGATAACAGCTGACGAGGGCATGCCAGCAGGCCTCACGAGCCCTGTCCCCGGACCTGTCTCAGACAACATTTCTTATAGAGTTACTAACCACTGGAGCGACCTTCTTTCTCACGTCCTTAACTGAGCTTCTAGAGATGGTTCTAAAGCATTGTCAAAGTCTTACTTGAAACATAACGAATGATCACACTTTGTTCTTGGTACTTACTGCAATCCCCAACGACAGTGCTGTACTCTATTTTCAATTATTACTTTTCAGATCAGCAGAAGTCTGATTGAGACCGAATAAGACAAACCGACTGGATACGGATAGCTTAGGCCTCCTGCCTTGAACCTATGGTCTAATCGTTGAATCGATAAATGTGAATATAGTCAGCACCCACTCGGATAATGACTCTGGTGGAGAACTAGGTCTGGGTCGTGCAGACAACACTTGGGACGGCAGAACGCTATTCTGTCCGAACGACCTCTCTAAAGACAACCGTATAGTACTGCAGCGCTGGAAACAGACGTTTCGAATGTGGTACTGCAAAGAATGATTGCGTTTTCCTATGTGTTTCTTGCAATCGAGACGCGGTTGGTGGGCACCCAAACCACTGCTGATCGTTTTTTATAACCGGACTTGATGAGGGAATAAGACGGAATTTAGCTCACCACGTTGACGGTTTGCAAACGCGTTCACTAGTTTTGCTGGATATTTTGCAGGGCAAAAAGTGTAGTAATTGTGAGGATGACACGTCTCAAGTTGTTTCGGTATGGGTCCGTGTTTTTCCATAGTTCCCGATCTTCCGCCAACTTCAATTTCTGAATATGCGTTGGTATCCTTTAGTCGCGTGAACCACTGAAAGGATGAATGTGTAACATGGCTGCGTGTTGAATCCAGTAATCAGCATTCGGATACCGTAGCCGGGAAGCATCATAGTATTGTGTGACAGGGTGATGTGGACATAAATCAACATCCACCACCGATGGGGTTTGGGGAAAATAGTGACAATGACAGGAACTAGAAAAAAGAAATAGGTGTTAACAATAAGAGAATGAAGAAATTATCGTGAGCAAGTATACAGCCAATGATGGTGAGTGCAAAGTAACCAGATTTGACAAGGTGGGGTCAGGTGAAAAACACACATACAAGGACAACCAGATGGGCTAGGCACATAAACATACTGGGAATGACATACGCACATACATACGCGTTAACAGCTGGACGTTCTAACAGAAGCACGCCGTCCTTAGTGGCCATCTTGGTAAGAAGCAGCCGTCAGGACTTCTCTGGAACGTCTCAACTTCCGCCGGAAAAGCATTCCAAGCACAGCAAACTCGGATAACAAAACTGTGTTGTTCGCAAAGTAGGCGGCTATACGTTATGTCTAGCTTAAGCTTGAGACCTCTTAAGTTAATAGTTTCCGTCAACCTGAGGAGGTTTTGATCGGGGTAATCATATGTGGCCATGGTTTTAAAGATGACGATCATGTCTCCCCTCAGCCATCTGTAAGCCAATAGAAGGAGTTATAGAAGATCCAGCTGGTCTGTATAAGAGTACGATTAGAAACCTATAACCCATTTTGTTGTGCGCCGTTGCACAGATTCAGCGGTGTCCATGTCTTTTTTTCAGGTGTAGGGCGCATGTCTGTATGTTAGCTCACAACAAAAACCTTACTACAGTACCAAAGATGTGCGCGAAACATTCTGCTGAAAATTCTAATAGTCTACCAAATGCTAACAAACTGCAACTTGTTTTCTTTGCCAATGCCAGCGTACTGACGCCAAGACAGAGGTTTGTCGAAAGTAGAGTCGCAATATCTTTTTTCTTGGAGAACAACGGTAAGCGGTTGGCTACCAATCCGGTAGATTTCGCCAACCTTGTGCTGTATGAATGAATTTCGATCTTTTAATGTTGAAAGGGAGACAGATGTCTACCGACAACCAATGCAGCGTCCAGATGCCCTTGCAGGCTAGTACAATCTCCGAGAGAGCGTATAATACGCCAGTTTTAGTATAGTCTTCTTAGAGGAGATTGGGGGATTGATCATCATCATTATAAACAGCAATATATCAGCAATTCACACTGATACTTGACTGCCACACAAACATGAAGAAAAAACAAACCAAGTACAGAAAGAGAAAAGGAAAAAAGAAGAGGACGAAAAGCGGCCTAATCAGTAAAAAAAGCTACCTCTATATGCAAACACAGCCTGAAAACTCCCACATCTTGCAAACAAACAACCAAGCTGTAGGTGAAAGTAAGGAGTCATCAGCAAGACAGCTTCCTCACGGCCTTCACTACCCCACGTCACTGAATGCCCTCACTTCACAGACAACCCGAACAAACAACGACAACATC